>JAVYIG010005901.1:0-128027 GCA_035222895.1 Strongylocentrotus droebachiensis
CGTACAACTAGTGATCAGATATCATCAGCTCGGCTAATTATTATGCACAGTAGGCCTACACCTGGAACACTGAACTAGCTTTCCATGTCGGGAATTCATAGCCTGCATTTAATAAACTCACCAGAAATTATATGTGGACCACTGTACCACATATCAAAAGTTCAAAACACAACTTACTTTCCATTTCAAATTTTCAATTCACGATTCTGTGTTTAAAACTCCAGAATTTGCCAGGTTCACATAAATGTATCCAAACAACGATTCTGGCCTAAAAAGAATTTATAGACACTCTGTTAGATTGATAGGCCTCTACCCTTCCAACAATGAGGTCAATTATATTAAAGGCAACAAATGTTATCAGTTCGGGTAGAATTCTTTTATGAAAGATCCATAACCTTGAGACTTGTGGAAAAAGTGTAGTCCTACATTCATATAATTGTATTCTACATTAAACACAGTTGTCATTATAAATTGTTTGAACATTACATATGTGATAAATGTATTATATGATATATGTATTACATGTATATGATATATGTATTATATGATATACCGGTATGCATTATATTGCAAGTCTTGACTTGTTTGAATCGCTACTTTGAACTTGTTGTCAAAATGTTCTATGCTATACATACAATGTACATCAACTATACGACAAGGGTTATAGCATGTTCAAACATATGTCATACCTGCTTTAGCAAAACTGAGGCAAAACCACCTGAAGAGAAAGACCATTGTCTGTTACAGACCACATTTTTTGTCTCTCTTCAATGGTGATTTACATTGACACAGTAGGTATAGAAGGAACCTTTACACAAAGACCACCTGCCAAGAAAGACCACTATATATACTTATCTCCCTTGGGTGATCTTTATATGCAATATGCAGCTCATCCCACAAGGTAGGGTATTGGTCTAGTTTGAAATGTCACTACTGTGTTTGTTTTGCGTGTCTGTTTTACCCATTAGAGGCCTCTCACACATGAAGTACGCTGTATTGTATCAGAACGAATGACACTGGAATATCCTTGAAGTCATTGTATTGCTGAAAAAGAAAAAAAGCATGATGCTTTCTTTCTTCACCTAACTATGGATGGGTAGTATACCGGTACATAATGTGTCAAATACACATGTACCTGGATTCCTGGAATGATAACGATAATAATAATAATGATGATAATAATGATGATGGCAATGACGATGAATACTCTGATGAAAGTACATCTACCGGTAGTTATAATTATGAAAGCATAGTATTTACATGTATGTATTCTTGGAAGAAAATCGTCTAAAACACCATTACCTACCCAGGAATATTGTTGATTCAGGGTCTTGAATAATAAAAGCCACACTATGTAGTCTTGGTTTCCATCTTTCGGACAGATTTCCCGTTCAGAATTTAGAAAGGGCAAGTTCCAGGTATTTTGTAATCCATATGTTACCAAGTAGTGTGGAGTTCTGAACTTGAATTGACATCATGTACACCATTCACATGTGTTTTTATGTTAACTGCATAGCGGAGCAACGCATATAAGTCCCTATTTATAACGTTACAGTAGATTTCATCAGTGTAGTTGTTGTTGTCATCAACAATCATGCTGTACTAACAATAATTTTCTAGGTCAAAAACAAAAATAATTTGTTTCTTGTCCTGACTTTAAAAAAAAAGGAGGAGGCAGGGCATTTCTATTTACTATTTTTCAATTTTTAGCTATTTTTTTTCCAAGATGGCTGCCATGCTTATTAAATGCTTATTAAAGCTGGCCAAGCCTATTTATTTGCAGATATTGTCCTATGTTAGTATACTGATACAATGTATGACCAAAAAATGAAGCTATTTAGATCTAGTCACTTGGTCAGTAGCATACATGTACATGGGATAAATGGCTTGGAATTGCCCCCCAAAATAGGACTACCGGTATGTGTCCAAACCCTTCAAGAAAACTCAGACTTTTTCCTGTAAATGTGACCCTCTGACTGTCACAGCTAGTAGTTGATTTACAGCAGGTCATTGATTTGATTTACGCGCTAGGTAACTGGTAACCTATTCCTCTTAACCTCTATTAGTCATGTACTGTCGCCCCCATCTTCCTAAAGTTCCTATTCAGACTATCCTGCTCATTGAAAGGTCAATTACATGTAGATCCTGACTATTTTATACATCTTCGCTTGACACTTATGCAGTCATTTGGGCTCTACAGTGTATATCGGCTTGTCGTTTTTTTGTCATATACATATATGGCAGGCCTTTTTGTATTTTTCGTCATGGAGTACTTCGGAATACATTTTGCATGTAAGTTCAAGGGCTTTTTGTTCGGTTATTCTTTATTAAATTGCAACTTGCATTGTAAATATATATACCTCATTATCTGTATACTTTAATCAGACAGAATGCGATAAAGAAGACGGATGTACAACCGTACATTGTGTATGTGTGAATATTGGCTTTTTTTTCCATTTACACCTTGGTTGAGAGTGGCAAATGTGGATTGATGTCTTTTTAAACTACTGGTGCTCTAACATCATTACTTTGACAGTCATAGCTGAGCAGCCAAATACATGTATTATAGCACTCTAGCATACATATACATGTACATGTTCATGTAGTTTTTCCAAAAGGTGATAAAAATGTGGAACTCTATGTGATGTGTGTAGTAATAAAACTGTGAACTTGAACAATAAATGCAATATAACATGTACATACATGTACCATTCATATAATGTCAACATATTACAAGTATAATGCAAGTTTGAACGTGGGAAATTTCAAGGATCCAAACAGTCTGAGTGAGCAAATATTATGAGTACACTTTGGCACAATGTTGATAAAATAACAATCGCCCTTGAATACAGTACATATCGTATTGTTGATCGTCTAATTCTTATATTAAAGGCTATGCAAATATTTGTTAAGTGTAATGCTAATATAACTGTTTCTTATTCTAATGTACTCTGCAATTGTATTTGTTTGACTATTCATCAATTTCATCTGCATGTACATGTACATGCAGATGTAACATGATAACAATTCACAATTGTTAATTAATTTCCTTGTTGGTATTAAAGATTTAAAATTGTAAATCTTTGTAAATACTTTCGATTGTAGAAGGTCTTTTCTGTTTGCTATTGCACAATGGACATTTTCTTTCTGAATTTGTATGTACATGTACATGTACTTTATTTGTTTGTTTATTTTTTTATGAGAATTTTTTTGGAGCTGTACAGAGATAAATTGAACAGCGCTTTCATTTATTGTTTTCTCTGATAATACATACTGTAGATGAAGCATTGTAGGAGTTCTCTACCGGTAGTTTGATACATCCTGCATGGGTAGTGTAAAACATAATGTACAGTACAAGTGTATTGTGCTATAAACACAAACCAATGTTCATTTCCATACCAAGTTTGTAAATCAGTACATCATTTTATTGATGCAGATTCATATGAAATTATGATTTTTGTTGTTTTCTCTTTTTAGAATCCTGACAAAAGTGAGGAAGGGAGAATGACAGGAATAGATGTAGATGTTTTCCTGGGATATTTGAACACCAGAACCACTCCCTGTAAGAGGTGATGAGGATAGAGGAAAACACCCAAATTCAGAAGTAATTTGGTGCAGAAAACCGTACATTAAGGTAAGAACAAGGAAAGGACATTGATATTTTTTTGCTAAAACATTAGAGATATTAGCATGTATTTGAGTGTTTGAGCTTGAATGTGATTCAATATTGTTTGTACATTTATTTTTCTGCAGTGGTACAATTTTTAGAGGTGTTGATCATGAAGTCATATACAGCATGCAACTCATATTCTAAACTGGTTTCTAAAGTGTATCTACTATCTAGTAAGTTTGACAAACAGTTCTGTAAAACAAGAACTTTTGGGTGTATACAGGCCATATATACAGGGAAGTTTTGTGAATTGTATGAGTGATCTAGGTTACCGGTAGTAAAAGTTGCGCACAACAAAATGATGAAACTACATAAGTATAACTGAACTTTCTGCTACAACAACATTATTTTTGGAGACTTAATTCTGGATCTACGGCACAATCTTTCAACTTTAAAGGCTTTTATTGAAGGAATTGGAAAGAGAAGTTGCATTTTTCTTATAAATCATACAGGATGTAAAGCAATTTCTTATGTGCAGCTATATTGCCACATTGATAACACCAATGCATTTCAGGAGAGGAATTCAAACTGCCATTAATGTACCCCCTTTCTCCAAAAGAGGGGGCTGTTCTTGATGTTCTGTTTGCAAAGTACAATCGCTTTTCTCAGATTAATAGACGATGAGCCTGTTAGCAGGATGTGTGAGTCAGGCGAGCATGGTTTTTGCAAGGATATTAGCAACAGGCAAAGATTTATGGACCCAGCAGTGAAGGGTCTGTTAAGAAATGCCAAAAGATGGACGTGTGTGTGAACAGATCCCTTACCAGATATATGTAATTGTAAATTACATGTACATGTACATGTTTATGTCTGTACGTTAAACAAAAAAGTAATCCAGGTGAGACCCTCCCCCTCCCACCTGGTTTGGGCCAGGATGTTAGCAACAAGCCAAAGCTTTCTGCACCAAGCAGTGAAGGTCTATCAAGGAATACCAAAGGATGTTTGTAAACAGATCCCTCACCAGATATATGAGTTAGCCTACATTTGTGTCAGTAAATAGAACAAAATTATCTACATGTACAAGTAGGTCCAGGTGAGAACCCCTCATCACCCCCCCCCCCCCCCTTATGGTCTGCATTAGGATATCAGCAAGAGGTTCTGCCAAGGAATCCCAAAAGATGTACAGTATGTGAATGGATCCCTTGCCAAGTGTGTGGATTATATAGCCTAGATGCATTCAGAGGATTTCAATAGCCCTTCCTCATCAGCCCGAGTTGGCTAAAATAGGCCGCTATTTCTGATCCGGGAAATTAGCCAGATCAGGAATTACTGGGCTATTTGGCAGGTGAAGACAGGAAATCTTCCCAAGATATCTTGGGCTAGTTTTCAAAATAGCCTGCAGACTCGCAAGCTCGTGTTTCTAGCTGGTGAAGACACGATTTGTAACTTTTGGCTAATTTTCTGGATCACAGAATAGAGGGCTATCTGGCCAACTCGGGCTGATGAAGACAGACCTAATATAAAATGTACCAGGTGTACACCCCCTCCCCTATTCCCAACTTAGTTTTAGGACAGGATATTCTAGGATATTAGGAACAGAACAAGCTTATTGCATCCAGTAGAGAAGGTCTGGCCCGAGTCTTTGACCCCATAGTTCTACCAAGGAATGCAAAAAAAAGGTGTACACATCTGTATGTGAATGGGGCCTTCACCAGGTGTGCTTATCACCCTGTGTGTTCAGAGGATATGAACATATTATCATACACAATCAAACCTGTCTATAAAGGCCATTTAAGGGAAACCGAAAAGGTGGCCAGGGGTCCTTGCGGACCCCTTCAGACAAGTGGCCTCTCTTTACTAGTTTTAGAACAAAAGGAAGAATTCACCAGTCATCGCTACAAAAAGTTGGCCTTGATTATTAAATAGAGAAGTTGCAGGTTTGACTGTTATTAGTCACTGTAACTTGAGGGAAATTCCCTAATTTGTTCCTTCTACATCAAGTCTAGTAATTAGATCTGCATTCGTCTGTTTGGAGCCAAAAGGGCATGTAGTCTCATCATTTTACACAGAATTACTGCCCATCTGTCTCCAGACAGGCAAACGATGTGTAACTCTTTAAATGAAGCTTCAATTGAAGTTCGTTGTATCTTATCTGTTCAGCGCCCTCTACGGCATTTCAGGAGGAAGGAAGTTAGCAAATGACACATAACCCTGTAGTTTGCCCAGGGATCCAATCTATCAGCTTGGCTTTCCTTATCCTTGGGGTTTATCAAGATGACATTTTGCTTCAGCAAGAAAGACGCTCTTTGCAAAGATTAAGTTGAATGGGAGGGTCTGTCGCTTACTAATTTAGTTATGCTGGCCACTGGGTCTAACTAAAATGTTTAACAGAGGGAAATCTTGGGGTTTGGTCAAGTTTTCTTTGATAAAGTTGACTTTAAACCAAGCTTCAGAGTTGAGAACTTGAGACCAAGCTTTATAGTTTATACCCTGTGTCAGATTTATATTTTTGTGGAATTGGGCCTCACAGTTTGTAAAAAGTGTAATTTTGCTTGATGTAAAAGATGTCCCTTCCCTTAGATCAGCGTAAGGTCTACATTCTCTCTCCCCTACATGTAGGCCACAAATTTTGTATTAATATATGATAAACATAAAATTACTTTTTGTTTAGAGCCATGCATAAGCTCCTTTAGGATGTATACATCAAAACATATCATTTGTTTTGTTTGTATACTTTTGTTTGTCTATATTATTTGTTTATTTGTATATATTTGTTATTGTTTTTAATACCAGGGCAATCTCAAAGTCAATCGTTTTTGGCTCCTGTGTATTGTGAATTGTAATCATTGACATGTACAGTACATAATCACCTTTAGGTTGATTTTACTTGGATGAAGTCTTGCTCAAACATAGAAGGTTGGGTAGATGGGGATGACTCAAAATCCCTCTTATTAGATGATCAATACTCTGTAATAATAAACATAACAATAACATGATATTAAAATATTTAAAAAATACATACCGGGTACTTGTAATAATACTTGTATCTGAATACATCTGTAGGATCGATATGTCATATCATATCATTATTTATTTTCTACATGGACTCATGGAGATTTGTCTTTTTTCACAAGCAAAAGGGAAACATATACCGGTACATAATGAAAACAAAATAACAAAGAGATACATAATTGATAACATACATTGTATTCATGATGGTGTACAATGTATGTACAGTATACATTAACATTTTTAGTTGAATAAGACTGATAAAAGCTAATCTAACCTAATGATTCTTATATTATCATTATATTTTTATAATAGTTATTTTTATTATTATTGTTGTTATTATTATACCGGTAAGTAGTATTTCTTAAATTATTATTTTATCAGTATATTCTATATTGATAACTTCAACTTCACTCTAATATCCTGTATTAGACTAAACTACATTTAAAGCTACCAGACATGTCGTCGCCGTTTTCACGAACCGGCACAAGCCACCGAAATCCCTTCAAAATGTAGTTTTTATTTTTTTTGCATTTTTAGCATAAGTTATCAACAATCTTTCATCTCACCAAATTTCAGCATCCAAAACGCTTTAGTTTTTGAGATATCCATGGTTACACAAATGACAAAAACGACACACGAGCCAAAAAGCACGATTCATATTTTCACGAACCGGCACGCGCCGTTATAAGTCAATGGGCTGTGCCGGTTCGTGAAAATATCTTTGCGCTTACAGGACCTAGACGACGCGACACAGGCGGTTGTGCCGGTTCGTGAAAATAAAATACGCGCTAAGACAGCGCGAGCGCTTTTGTCTTGCGCGTAAAGTTACATAGGAAAAACGACACAGTGGCTTGTGCCGGTTCGTGAAAATATTTTTGCTACGTAAACAGCAAAATAATATTTTCACGAACCGGCACGAGAGTCCAAAGCTTCGTAATATTAATAGTAATTGTCATTATGCTTAACAAATGGAATGTATAGAAAATACAGAATATTTTCCTTTCATTGATATGTATTTTGTGATATAAAATTTGACATAAGGCATGTTTCTGGCGAATTCAAAACGGGCTAAAAGTAAAACGCGTTTTTCTCAGAATGTACTTATTTCGTTGCGCGTTGGGCTGTGCCGGTTCGTGAAAACGGCGACGATGTGTGTCTGTCTGGTGCTATATATGTTTGTACATGTAATGGCTTCCTATTTTTACCAGACATGATATGTTGTGGCTAAGATTTTCCAAAATATAATCTAGTTATGGTCGCGAGAAATTTGATACAAACTTACAAAGTAAATAAACAATATTGCTATGGAAACCGAAGCCAGTTGATAGCAAGGATCAAATTATTTTGAGCCATTTATAGACATTGCATGTAGGCCTATATGATGGAAAGTAATCCATTTGTTTGCATACATGTTCATGTATATGTAGGTTGGAGGCATGGGGGGGGGGGGGTGATTTTCTGACTTTATTTAGCAGAATAGTGATAGATGTCTGTATTTCAAATTTTAAATATTACTATCAAGATTTTAATTCATGCACAAACAAATGAGAGCTATTGCAAAAATTAAAATACAAAAAATAACTGAACATATACATGTAGATCTACTACAGATAAATTTCTTGTGTACTGTAATGGCTGATTTGTGCACTTATAAACATCTCACATATGACCTTGTTTGTGATCTTGCAAATTGCAGATGATATTCTAGTATATACACAATCATGTTGATACAATGTAAATGTCTGAATACAAGGAAATGTTGAAAACTTTACAGGAGAGAAGCATATTGATTTGTCCAATTTCCACAACTGTAAATTGTTCTTGTTGTTAATTGAAGAAGAGCTGTTTTAATTAGAGCAATATGCACTGGTCTAGATAAACACATATCCACAAGCTCTATGACCATATCTAACACTTTATTTTCCCTTTAAGGAAAGGCAAATTTATTCCACTATTAAACTTCGTGTGTGAGTTTAGAATCCTGGTAACTATGATGCTCTCAGGATAAGATAATTAGCACAATGTAGATGCTGCCCCCTTTTAACAAAATCATTTAAGAGACCTGTCTACCAGGGCTACAGGGTGTAATAGCTATAAGAATGTAGATTCATATGAGAGTCTGTAAACTACAGTATAAGGTTAATAGCTTGTGGATTTAAACTTTAAGGTTATCTTATAATTACAGGTACATGTGAATAATGTGAATGTGCACATGGTTTTGGAAACTTCCAGTTTACATTTTACATTTACTCAAAGTTTTAAACAAGTGGTCTTATGGTTAAATTGGAGGGTCCTAGGCTGAAGTTTTATGCAGTTCAGATGCAAATTAATTTTGAGGTTTCTGCAGCTTGTAGTTACAATGGCTGCTTGCATGGCTTGTAGTGTACAACTTCAAGCACTTGTTTCAGTGTCTTGTGAGTAATGTGCCGCAGGATTCCATATCCTCAAACTGCTGGCGAACAGAGCAACAAGACCAAGCTCTGTAATTATTAGGATCTCTGTCCAGTAGTGCCGTGTTTGTGCCATCGAACTGGATCAACCAAATCAAGTGATTCATAATATATATATATATACATTGTATATATATATATGTGCATGGCTCAGATCAAGGGTACACTTACAAAAATGTAGATTGAACACTGGGAAATTGTTCAATTATCCAAAACCATGAGACCCAGACACAAATTAGCATTTTTATATTAGAAAGTACCATTGGGGGAAGCTCCAAACAAGTTTTCAGCTTCATTGAGTTCAAATTAAAGATTTTAGAGCAATTTTATGATGAAAAAAGGCCTATTTTCAGCACTTTTAACGTTACATTCAAAACATGCACTAATTGGATACCATATTTTTACTAATGGGATGCAAAACTTGTGATTTTTTTAAATCTTGATGTAGAATCTATGTAATAATTAACATTTCTGTTGAGTTAATTCCTATTATTTTACTTTCTTATTCCATTTACACGTGATACAATTTTTGTGATATGTACATAACTTTGGTGTCCAGCAAATTTCAAATCTTACGAACTGAAGAATGGTGTATAAATAATTGATTTATTTACAAGCTTGCAATGTCATAATGTTTAGTTTCACTTTATCTTTGATTTCTAATCAGATCATTTCATTCTGGGTCATGGTTTTAAAAATATTCAGATTTCTGAAAATGGAAAATGTTTGGTGTCCTGCAGTTATGAACAAACCATGCAACAGAATCTATACAGAAACTTATTGTATTCTTTCAAAATGATAATGCAATGGTGTATATAGGTGAATGAAGAGCACTGATAACATTGGATTCCCCATTTTAACTTGTATGTGTGATTTAATCAACAATGAATGGACACCGAGTTATGTACGTGACGAGTTATGTACGTACACCATGTTTTTTTTTCTTCAATAAGACCACCTATATTTAGTTATTTGTTATGGTAAGGTAGTAAACAATGTATAAGACATACACACGTCTGATTTGGTGAGAAGAATATTACAAAATATTGCAGTTTGAGCTTTTTCATGTCATGTACATAACTAAGACACCGTTATGAAAAGACACCGAGTTATGTACGTTACTACCAATCACAATTTGAAATAAATTATCATAAATGAATCAATTTATTTCTGTCAGCATGAATTGCACCCTTCTGCATTTTCATTTAAACAAACATTTATTGAATTTAAGGAACAAGAAGTTATAATTTGAATGTAAAACTACTTACTTTTGGTGTCCACAGTTATGTACGATTAAGTACAGAAATCTAACATTTCAGTCCTGAAATAGTAGTTTACAAACTATTTACACATTGCAAATTATGTTTCATTCAGGAAACACATCATTCCTTCAATTGAAGTCGATATTAGACTAATGCAAAACCAATATCTGACAATAAGGCAAAGAGAAAGCATCTAGAGAATAAGATGTACTGTACATAACTCGGTGTCCATATTTGTTTTGGCCAAATTCTAATAACTAAATTGAAAAAAGTTGATATGGCAATGGTTTTAAGTTTTGTTTAGGGTATGTTTTAACATCTCATGTACTTTGTTGAGAAAAATTTAAATTATAAGAGAAATATCAGCATGAAGTGGACACCGAGTTATGTACGTAACATTTTTGATGATGTGATATTTGGCTACTGATTGCCGCTTAACGGCAATTTGTTAAGGTCTGATTTTTTAGCTATGTGTTGCATAATGTTTGCAGATTACAAAAATAATGTTGCCACAGTCTATAATTGACTTTTAAAATTCACCTCATATGTAACACTTTTATGCCCTTGATAAGAGCCCTGCACATATATATATTATGAATCATTGTATATATAACATTTTTTTCCCGTAATAGAGTAATTTTAATAGTTTCATTCTTTTAGTTAATGTAATGTTAATTATATAATGTAATGTTTAATTGTTTTTAATGGGGGCACGCTACAAGAGTCCTATCTCGCACCCTGGAGCAACATGTCTGACACGGCCAGTTGTAGCAACTACTCCGAAGATCAAGATTACATTAATCTTGATCTAAAGAGACACGAACGAACGAACGAACGGTGTGTTGTGAACCAATGTCGGTAGTGAGTGTCAAAGTGATGTCCAGAAATATATAAAGAGAAACTGCCAAGCTGGAAAATGTGATATTTCTATAAAAATTGAAGAAAAATGCTATCCCCTGTACAGGAATAGATAAATATTTATTTTTCGGGGGCTACATTTCAAGGTTGCCTGCCTGAAAATACATGTAACATTCTTAAATTTGTTTTGCATTGAACTCTATGTAAATTTATGGGGGCTCTTTCCTGATTTCCGGGGGCTCTTTTGGGCATTTCGGGGGCTATTTCGCCCCAAGCCCCCATGTATTTCTGTCTTATACATGTACAATGTAGAACATTTCTGCAGTAAATTTGTGTTTTGACTCAAACTATGAATGCACACTGTATTAAGCCTTAAAATGAAAGTGGCTATTTACATGTATGCAATCATTTCCAGGTCTACAGACATGTATAAACTTAAAGATAATTCATGATAAGATTAAGTACCGGTATGTAGGCAATCAAGAATATGAAGCAATCCAATGTAAAACAATTGACTAACATAGTCATGAGGAGCTGTCTGCAAGTGTCATAACAGCTGGGTGATAATAGTTGGGAGACGAGTCAACAACAACAACAAATGATTTGCATTGGGGCAGCAAGAGGGGCAAAGTTGCTTGGAACACTGGACCATAGAGAACCTGTCAGATCCCTGACTCACGCATTTCCTTTGCATTTAAATTTAGCTCCCCATGCCCCAGGAAGAAGAAGAATGAATTATGGCAATGACTTTAAATCAGACATTGAACAAGCTGCACTTGAATTGGTCAAGCTCTTGATAGTCTGAGAAGTCCAGCTGTCATTTAAACTCCACCAAATTGCAGAGACTGACATCTGAAGATGCACTCGATTGTGTCAAAGGCTTCTAGATGACTCTCTCTCTGGATTGGATCTTACATATGTCAAGTTTGTGTTTTGACACGGTGCAATCTGCGAGCTATGACCGTGAATGGTACGTGATGTCATGCTTCGGCACAGGAACCAAGCCAAGAATCCTTTTTCGATAGATCTGTGTTTAGAATTGTGACATCAATGTGAGTGGTGCGACATCTGAACCAATCACCGAGAATTCCGCAGAAATGCAGAGGTATCATGGTGCTATTTCTGCCAGCTCTGAAAAATCAACGGAATAATACAGCGATTGTAGAAAAGCTCTCAGCTGGCAATTGCTGATTGATTCCGAAGCTCAGGAAGCTAATTGTTGATTGTGAATGAACTTGTATTTAGAAATTGCCATAGTAAAACAAATTCTGCTTGTAAGATCAGCAAACCCGCCGGGTAAAGTGACGCGGAGACTGCTCACTTCCTTCTCCTATTTTTAAGTGGATGTGATTCAATTGCTATAAATTAATTGGAACCGATTGGAGTAAATGCTCTGAAGAAAATGGCAGGGAAAACGTGGTTGAACTGCTTGAAGCACCAGGAGGATAAAGGTAGGTGATACCCTGGACACTTTGTGAATGATAGTAATTTTTTGGAATCAACAAGACTACATGTATGTGTACCAAGAGTTTTATATTTGGAGGTTTTGTGATTCACATCATACTATATATACACAGAGTTCATGCCCTTTTGGCTCCAAACAGACAAAATTATTGCAGTAGCGCCTGATTTGCTTTCTTTCTTTATCCCATTTTTGTCAATGTCTTCCTTGGACTTGAAGTGACTTCTAGCATTTTTCTGTATTTTACAAGAAGGTTCCTCATTTTCTGTTCTTAATGAGCTACAGTGTACTTTAAATCTTGTATTGACGTTATTAGGCAGATGTGATTTACTTTTAGTCTTGAGTAATTTCATGTCAATTTATATTCAAAAATTGAAAACAGAAATTGAAATTGAGAACTGAAAATTTATCTCCCATTATTACAAGTTACTAGTTCCTTTAAAATGAGCTCTCGGAAATTGAATTCAAGTTTCACCTTTTCGAAATGAATGGAAACTCATGTTCTTGTGGTTTACCCTTTTCTAAAAACACCAGGGGCATAATATATATATCTGTAAAGCGCTTTCAGAGGGCCTTTGGTCCTGAAAAGTGCTATATAAGAACTACATGTAGCTATTATTATTATTATTTGCATCGCAAGCAAAACCGATGATTTTTCAAATTGTTTTTTGTGCAGTGTAACTGGGCCTCACATGTATATTTGTTTGCGAATGTATGGATATAAATTTGAATATCATGTCAGACCACCAAGGAGTTTGCTCTGTGAAAGAGGACAGTCTAGTCTAATTATACTTCACACTTTTGGTGTACAATTTTCTATATTTCAGAATATAGAGTGATGTTGAAACATACGACAGTTGCTATTCTATTTTTGGATTCATTCATGCTATTAAAGTTAATAACTTAGGGGCTGGTATTCAGGGAAATGAAAATCTGTATTTACATGAAGTGTATGTGAGGATTTTAAAGGGAATGAGTATGAAGAGAGAGAGAGAGAGAACGAGATGGGGATGAAGAGGTAGAGAGAGACAGAGAGAGGGAGAGAGATAGAGAGATGATTGAATGAAATTGTGGACATTTGTTTCAAATTATTTCTTTTTATAGTAATGCCATTTACTTTAGAACAGGGTACAATGGGAATACACTATGAATGCTTGTTTTGTTTAAAGGTCCCTATGCATTCTGAGGATTGTTCATAAAGTACATGTACTTGACAGGATGTGACACTTATATGGATTGAGGTCTCCTTATCTGCATAATAACTTTCCCCTACATGTAGTTCATCACGTTGATGTGATGTAATCACACTCATATTTTTGATAAACCAAGAGGTCAACAATGGACTTGTAAGTTGTCACTGTTGTGCAAGTAGATGGAAAGATTTGCCTGAAATACATACGTATATGTACAGTACGTTTTAGTTGCCCTGGGACATTGGGCACTCAGCAAAGTAGCCTTAAAAATACTTCTTTGCTCATGGGATCTCTCTTATTATCAAAAATTTGTTGAAGGAATCGAAAGTGTGATTTTATAGTTGCTAATTGTATGAATATGTACATGTATCTTCTTTTTTTGTCAGAGCTCTTTTCACATTGACAGACCGCTAGCTGTAAGAGCTTCCCAAAACTTCTTCTTTCACATATTCACCAATATTAAGCCCTCAGTTAACACTGTTTATTAAACTATTTAAAGATAGTCTGTTTGGAGTCAAGTTTATATGTGTACACTGTAAGTGAACAACCTTTTGGCTCCTAACAGATAATAATGGTCTGTGTTTGTTTATTTATTTTAAAAAGTGCATTTAAAGGTACTTTTCTTTAATCTGATGGTTTTTGCAAATATGATGTTTGTGGAAGATGTGTAAGAGAGAGAGAGAGAGAGAGAGAGAGAGGGAGAAAGAGAGAAAGGAAGAAAGAGAGAGAGAAATGAAGAAAGAGAGAGAAAGGAAGAAAGAGAGAGAGAGAAAGAGGGGAGAGAGAGAAAGAGGGGGGAGACAGAGAGAGACAGGGAGATGGAGAGAGAGAGAGAGAGAGAGAGAGAGAGAGGGGGAGGGAGGGAAGGGGGAGGGACAGAGGGGTGACTTTATCTGTGAAATGCACATTATAACAATGCTATCTACTTGGCAAAGCACATCAAGTGAAACAATAGTCAGCAGGAAAAACCACTCTGTGAATCCCAATTAGACTATAGTATAATTAAACAGACATAAATAGGCTTTTGTCATTCATCAGTGTTTAATAATGACATTTCACATCCCCGGCAGGCCTAATCAGATGGAAAAATGATACTACAGGGTGTATACAGTGTATATCATATTTTAAAGGTCACACATGCTTTTGGTAACTAATTTGAAACTATTTTAGTTGTTTCATTCTTTGGAGAAGCATAATCGCTAGCCATATTGGCACTTTTAAATGCCACTACTCTGGCACCTTTCCAGTAGCTTCCTACTCTAGTAAGCATCGGCCTCATATGCCATAACTATATACATTGTTGATCATGCATTCTTCTTATACTGGTTAGAAACAGTTATTTTTATTTTCTTATAAGGTTTATCAGGAGCTTTATGTAAAACTATTGTGTTTGAAAAGTAGAAAAGAAATTGTCTTGTAATGACAAGTAAAGATTGATTTTAGTGTTTTCTTTTAAAACAGTGAAAAATGAAAACGAAATTGTGTTTTCTGTGGAAAATGGCATATAATATATTGTATTTTTCATTTATTAGAGCAAAATTACTAAGTTCTATATGGAGTTTGATCTTGTGTTTGATTGAGTTTTGGGTATTTTTCTCATCGAGTAATGATAGTTAATTGATACAGCTGATTCTCAGCTTCATGATTAAAAGAATGGATCAGGGGGAAAATACATGGGGGCTCGGGGTGAATCCCCCCCCCCCCCCCCCCGAAATGCTAAAAAGAGCCCCTGATAGTCATTAAAGAGCCCAACAAATTTGCATAGAGTTCAATTCAAAACAAATTAAATAGCAAGCTTGAAAAGTAGCCCCCGAAATTGTATAAATATTTTCCCTCTGGAATGGATTGGTGCAAGGAGGGGGCTCTCTTTGCCTAAAATAAAATATGGGGTAAATAAGAGTTTAGAGAGGATAAGGGGGCAGAAGGGCATTAATTACATGTGCCATTTACATTTATATGTAAGAATATACAGCGTATGGGTTAATGCCCCACTGGCTGTTTAAGCTCATGATGATCTCAAGTTGGAATCAGATGATAGCTAAAAGCAGATAAATAAGTTTGATTTGGAATTCCTCATGTCTACTTCATGTAAGGTACATGCTCATGTTCATGTTTTACTGCTGGACTAATCACAACATTTTTCATGCTTAGCGCTCAGTTCTATCTCGTGCTTTCATCTTAAAGCCACTCCCTGCTTCTTCCTTGCCCTAATCCCCACCCACGAACACGTACCTTGCCATATTATGTGCAGGTAAATGTACTCCCTGACATCACATATTCATGTTTAGGAAACATGTCGACACGTATACATACATGTACAACATCCTTTCCCCCAAAAGCATCTGCGGCTGGCAGATTAGCAGGCGAAGATTGGCTCAGAACTTATCTAGATCTAAAGATACGAGGCGATAATCTGTCGACGTCTTAAGGTAGCATTTGGGAGGGATCGCAGCAAAGACGGGATGTGTCTAAAAATTGCTCCAGAGGGCTCTCTTAGCTCCTAGAGCACCCTGATGCGAGGCTTCCGAGGAAGTCAGGGGCTCTTCTTGGATCCATAGGGTGTGGGAAGTGTGGTATTGAGGCACACATGTACCAAGAGCAGGTGGATTTGCGGGGTATGGGGGATCATGGATTCTTACTAGTAGTGTCATGGTGGGATATGGATCGAAAGGAAAAAGGTATACTGAACTCTCGACTGAGAACAACATAATTCCACGTTATGTGTACATGCGTGCATATCATGCTATGCTCTGCTACCCTGTATGAAATACTTATTCTGTGAATGATAGCAATGGTACACAATGCTAGAGACTAAATACACTCACAATAATTCAAGAATATAATGAGGTGTAGTACGTTGTACATGAAGGCGTCATTGTCAAGTGGTTTGAGCACTTGACAGGGGACACAAAGGTAATGTGTTTGAGTATCAGCACTATTATTATTTGGCAACACATTCATCTACATTTGTTTACACATTTTCATGGGTTTTCCAAACTAATATATCGCCTGTATTTATGTATAATATATATGTTGGGCCATGAAACCAGCGATGAAATACATGAATATACATTCATGCCGCAACATCTGAGGTACACGTAAATAATACATGTAAATGTATGAACAAAAATTGGAAACATGTTCTGACATACCAGTTAATATTTCCCTTCAGGCTGGATTGATGCAGACACTTATAAATTATAATTCATTTAATTTATCATGAATGCAAGAAATAAATGAAAAGGGTCTGCATCAATCCAGAAACAATCAATAAAGACAAAAATTGAAAAGAAGTGACCTATTCACCCCAGTGTTCTGCAGTATCTCGCCTCATTTTATGGTCATGAATAAGAAAGGAGTATACATGTAGAAGAGGAAGAACATGGAAAGGTGTGTACGTCTCCTGACGAAGGATGTTGTCTTTCCTGGATGATTCATACACAAATTCTGTCTGGGCTGCGATTCACAATGTCAGAGAAATTGATGAAAATTACATTTTTTACATGATGGTGAGAGGGAGAGAGAGTATTGGATGAGAGTAGTCTGCAGGCAAAGACTTTTAATTGGCACATAAACATCTTTTTTTGTTTTTTTGTTGTTGAAATAAATCTTTATTCAGATACAAAATCAGGGATAACATACATAAATATTTATAACGAGCATTTCATCACATGTTTATTAAATGATATCAAATTATATATCAACACATTTACTCGAAAGCAGATTGTAGATGTATTTCCTGTAAATCATTAATTATAAACACCTTGAACAGAGCCTAATTCTGGCAGTGTCTGGCTCTGTCAAATAAGGAGTGGTTAAAGTACAAAGCCTAAAATGTATGGGAGTGTATGCAATACACCATTTAGTCTCGAGGTTCAGACACTTTGTTACACACTACAACCCACAAGGGTGCAAATTAGGATATGAGAGAGAGAGAGAGGGAGAGATAGAAGCGGGATCAAGCAAAAAGGAAGGAAGTTTTGTAAGGATGTATATTTGTCATCATACAGACAGCTGTATCAAGGAGTTACCTGTATCAGACTATTGTTTAGACATCAAGCTCACCTACAATGTCGGCTATATTCAGTGTGACAATAATCATCTGAATATGGGGCACATTATCAAGGGTAAAGCGATGTGTAGGCATCAATAGCCTGTATTTTACAAATTATAATAATATATATATTTGACCCCCCCCCCCCCCCCCCCCCCCATCATGATGATACATGTAGAATGATTAGATGTGAAATACATTTACATGTCCAGCTTCCATAATTTGTCCTTATATTACTTCTTCACGATGCCTGCATTTTCAATAATATGAAAGTACATTATGATATATGGTTTACTGTTCCATTTCATTTCGAAGTCATAAATTTGTTTGTAAGAAAAAAAAATATTCTGAAATCTTTTACTTTTAATCAATACATGCATGCATTTGTAGCATTGCATTGAATGCTAGATAACTTTGGTACGATAATCGTATTGTTATATATCACACATATTTCTATCGTCATGAAATGTGTTCTGTTGATTTTAAGGTATGCACTTACTTTATTACTAATCAGTTTGACTTACTTTTAATAATGAATACCTTCCCCATACACACATGTGGTTCCCTTACATTTGGTAATGATTAAATCATGCACATCTATGTACATAATATCAATTATGATATTTATTGGTGTATGACATGACAATTTGAATGTAAACACACCAGTTGCTTCATGTGGTCCGCAGAGTGTAAACATTTGAAATCCAAATCTGAAATGAATCCACAACTGTTGTGAAATACAGCCGCAGAAATGTGGGTATGTCTCTCTTCCCCTCACAAAAACCACACTAATGTGACTTGTGAGGTGGAGAAAATGAATTTTACTGACAGACATTTCCTGGAAGCAAAAAACCTTTCAGATTATTGTCTTGTATTATTGGCTAGAATGAAGCCTTGTATGAAGTAGATAGAAGTACATTTATGGTACATGTACGTATACTGCTTGCATTCAGAAGCATGAATTACATATAGTTCTGCAGGCAGCATAAAGGATTAAAACAAGTGACTATTATGATAATGAAACAAACTATATGTTCAAAAATTTTAAATTCTCAAACTTTCAAAGCAGCTACACGTTAGGGTAAAGCATACATGTAGGTTTGCCCATCCATTCTTAAAACTGTCAATAGCAGTCTACATGTATATATTCATAATTGTTATGGTTAGTTAATTCTATGTAGGAGCTGATGCCATGAAGGATTGGTTGCCATAGATATATATGTATCCATGTTTACATTTATGTACAGCCAGGAGATGTTGTGATAATGATTGATGAGTACGTACATGTACTGCAGTGAATGTGATTGTTTTATGTAATTTTTATATCATAGATGATCCTTCAATATGCATCCGTTGATAATATTTTGTAATTTGTAGAACGTACTGTACATGTACAGTAGTACAGTAATGTTGGCCTGCAATTTGTTTTTAACTTTTATTGGTGCAATTTTCCATGAGATGGGAAATATTTGGCTGATTTATTAATCAGTAAACCACCAAAATACCTGATTATATAGGACTAAAGAAAAACACATTATATAGTTGTCATTTCCAATCTCTTTATGACACAACACAAAGCAAAATGGGTCCATTGTGGTTCGGAAGCAATCAATTCTGACTCTTTTTTTGTTTGTTTTTGACACTGCTGTAAACATGGAATTATAGTTGATAAATTATGGTTCATGCATGGATGAATGCTTGCTGGGGCTTTTGTTTATTCGATAGTGTTTACAGATTATGATTCATTTCATTGAGTCAGATATTAAATATTACACAGTGCAAAGTAAACATTTAAATTGTGTTCAGTTTTATTGATGTTTATCAAATCTATCCAAATTTATTTTGATTGCCTGTCTCAGGCAAAATTGAATTTATACTCACATGTTGTTGCCAAAATTATTGATTTTGTAGTGCAGATCAAATTTGATTGCTTATTGATTTGTACACTTATTTGTGGATAACTTGCCTACATGCATGTACATGTAAGTATACATTTGTTTGATAAATGAGCTAATTTACTGAGTGATCTCGTAATGAGACATAATTATTTATAAATACATTGTCCATGTACATGTACTTCAGCCGGATAGCACAGGAATTGTGGATAGTGTTTCATTTAATTGTCTACCGGTATGTGAGTCTTTTTGTGAGAAATACCCCTACAAGTAGAAGTAAAGAATTTCTTTCTGACTTGAAATTTGGAGATAAAAAAGTAAAGAAATACTATTACAAACTGTAGTTTTACACTATCTACTTGTTTCATATTTGTTGTTATCATTTTCTCTTATTGTATTATAAAATAGAAAATGTACATGAATTAGAAATTCATTTCTCATTATATAAAATGCTATTTATATGGTGTGTTGAAAATATTATGATTCTCCATATGTAAAGAGAAATGTATCATCTAATGTGCTAAATAAACATAAAACATTGTTTTGGTTATCATAGTACTCTCTTAAAAAAAAAGAGTGAATTTTCACTCTATTTTCACTTTCTTGGGAGTGACGTCCGTGATCACTTGTTTAGGAGTGAAAATCGATTGATTTTAGAGGCTCTCTAAGAAGAAAAGAGTGAATGTTCACTCTATTTTCACTAGATTTTCACTCTCCAGAGGAGTGATGTCCGTGATTTTGAAAATTCACTCTTTTTTTTTAAGAGAGTACATGTACATGTATGTAAATGTACATGTAGTTCTACTATTACGACAAAGATCTGTATAAACTCTTAAAACCTGGAGAGTTCATTCACCCATAAGGTAATATATTGCAGCGCTTCAAATAAAGCTTCTTCTTTGTCTTTCTGCCTGGATGAATCTAGCCTTATTGGCATCTGTCTTACCCTGCAAATGCTGCAAGTGATGTAGTCATGAAATTAAAAAAAGGATCTCTGTCTCTATGACAACTTCTCAAAAATACAGGTGATAGCAATAGCGTGTATTGTCTGCTCAGAGCAGTAGTAAGGCCACATGTAAAATAAATTGAAATCTGGGCCCCTTTTCACAAAACTTGTCATCAGTGACAAATGACAGTTTTTGTTATAAGCTAGTGAAATTCTCGCTTCTGATTGGTTATCAGCAGATTTGTCACTGATTTTTGTCAATTGTCATTGAAAATGTCATTGAAAAAAAGGTCATGCAAATTGCATTGTGAAAGAAACTGTGTGGAACAATTGGAAAAAGGGTGCTTACATGTATGTACCAGCAGTTCATAAGAATTGGTATACACTGTGAGGTTTTAGAGTGATCAAAATGAAAAGTGCTGCAGATTACATGCACTGCACACTGAAGTGGATAAATGGGACTATGCACAAATGTTTGGTCCAAAATTTTCAGCGATTTATTGTTATATTTCAAATATATAAGGGCAATCCTATTCATGGGATATTTTCGGTCTGCAAGCCCTCTACTTTAATTCCTAAAGCCTTGAGCAGAGCCTACATGTAGATATACAGTGTACAAATGTATGTCAGTCTGTATCTCTTTGCTCTGACCGTGTCAAAAGTACAGAGTCTATCATAGTCTTACAGTGGAGACATTGTTACGCACAATGATTGACAATTAGGGTTTGCACGAGCCTGCAAACTAGTACATTTCCACTATAATATTCTCCAAAACTGATGTACAAGTTTTTGGAAAGCTCGCAAATTAATATACATCAGGTTTACCAGAACTCAACCTTCTCTTTGTGCGAAGCTATATTCGTTAATGCCTTTTTGGCTCTCAATCAGGCTCTGCATATCATACATATATGATTGACATATTGTTTCAATCTGCCAATTCGTTTAATATTTTTCAAATCCTTTGTACCGTTACGGTAATCACTTGCATGTTCCATTGTAGAAGCAGATCTTATAAACATCTGGGAAATATAACATTGTCAATGAAGTGGTCATGATGAATGAAATTAGCAGATGACAGATGGATGGAATATATGGAAGGATAAAAATCGTGTAGGAAATGACTTTTTCCATTAGAAGAGGTTGTAGTTACAAAATGGAATATACTGATTGGGTTTGCTGGATCTCTTAAATATGGTTTTCTTTGGATAAGATGAGATTTTGATCTGTTGCATTTTCTGTTCATCAGAGCTGTGTAGGCTTTTCAATAGCTCTTTTTTGTTCAAAGCAAAATTTACTTGTTTTACTTTTGTATTGTTTTACACTGGGTTACAGAAAACATTTCATTATGCAACGACAATTGATATTGCAAATTGTCTGCTTTAATTTTATATAATTATATCTTTTTTGTACTCATTTGTGTAATTTAAATACTCCATAGAAATGTCAGCCTACAATGTACATGTCCACATGGTTAATTAGATATGACCTTGATATTATAATTTTTTTCTCTGCATGAATTTTTCAGTTGGTATCAGATTACTGTATGAAACCAATCATCCCTCCATTCTAGTTCGTCCTACCATGGTAGATCCATGGTCTTACAGAGTCAAAGCAATTTGCTGGATGGCCAGTAATACATTAATTATTGATTTGCAGGGGGTGTTTTTTTTTGGAGCAATTATTATTATAGTCGGACATAATGAAATTTATCTTGCGACATCATTTAGTGTGTGAATTGGTTCAGAGTTAATGATATTTCTCAACCTCACATATTTTGTTTGATGCAGAAAAGCTTTGTGCTCATTGACACATACATGTTTCCGGGAAAATGCCTTTATAATGAGGAAATTTTGTAAGCTTTGGTTGAATGCAGACCACGATGACCTTGATCGCTTCAATAGAAGTATGTTTTCTGCATTTTGTCAGTAGAACACAAAGGGTGGATTCATTCCCATTTTTAAATATCTTTTAGACCACCATTCATTTTCACTTTTGTATCAGATTTACTTTGATTGTTGTTCGTTGAGGATCTTCATCTACATCAGCTGAGAAGAACTAATACTAATGCTTCAATCCCTGTAATAGTCAGCAAAATATTTTCTTATTTTGGGATGGCAATAGTAATTAGGTATTGAATCATATTCTTTGCTTTGTCAAATATGTTATATTAATAAATATGTGGTCATTGCATATGTATCAGTGTATGTACCCTACTTTTTTAGAAGATTGGCTACTCTGTTGAGCTAGCATGGATAGTCATATTTCTTTATAGTAACATCTTTTAATCTCATCATATTGTTGTTAATCCAGGTCACACAAATAAAAAGAGCGACCTAAAAGGACGCGATCACAAAACCGAAATAAAAGCCGAACCTCAGAGCCAGAGGAGCGAACCAGAGGGCTGCACCGATCCCCACCAAGACGATATATCCATTACTGAGGACCTCATCGATCCTGAGTACCTCCTCGATCCACCCGAGAACTGGCGGTTGGACATCAATGCCACGAGCGCCAAGGAGTTAAAATCAAACGGACATTGCGGAGGAGGCAGAGGAGCTGCAAGGAAGCGACACAGAAGACTTGTTAAGAAAGAGGAAAGAGATTTTGCAGAAGGTCAGTTTGATATGTTCCACTATACCTACTTAGTGGAATAGTGCAGTATATACAGTAAAATTTCATCTTCCAGAGCCAGAAGAGCACGTGTTTGTCATACTCTTTGCATAGATTTAATGGCATTTTACTTTGTGGCAGGCAACATGCTATTTTTTTTTTTTTTACAGACAGTCTTTATATACAGGTTCCTATCAGTAAAATATGAAGGTGGGCCTTCTTAGACAGATGGTCTTCATGTACAGGTTCTCTTATTGAAAACGCAATATGGGTCTCCATAGGAAGGTGATCATTACAGGTTTCCTTCAATACTTGAATCTGTTTTAACAAGAACTATTTCTCATGGGATTAGAGACGTTAAAATGATACATGTACAACATGTATGTCATGTGGTCTTTATATACAGGTGGTCATTGTTAAAGGAGATCTGACTGTATTAAACCTGTTCATACTTATGTTATCTATTTTTCTCTGTGAATAATACATGTAAACGCACAAATTTCTTTTCAAATTCAAATAAAATTTGAATTTGAATTTGAATTTGAAGTTTTCTTAGGAAGGTGGAGATGACACAGTCGGTGTTAAAACTTGTGTCCACTTGCTTTAACAATCTCCTACATTTGTGGTTTGTGTCAATCACTCATCCTTGTTCATTATCTTGAGGTGTTAGTAAATATGACATACCATCCGTTGAGAGCCAGAAGGGCACAAGTCAACGCCCTTCTGGCGCTCAGGCAGTCTTAGCAGATGATATGTAGTAGTGTACTGGAAATGTGTCACCCTAATCCTGCTACCAACACATGCATAGCGTTCAAGATTGTAGATGTGAGGTTGTATAGGAAAAGGGGGAGGAAGCAGATAGGGGTAATACCAGAAGTTTCTTCTTGACGCCTCTCGTTCCCATCCTTCAGTCTCAATCATCCCAGCTAAATCCTGGCGAACGAACCAGCGCTGCCTTGCCTAGCTCTCCGCCTGTCTGGCGTGATTCACCAGCGAAGAACGATCCTGACCTCTGCAGTCTTAAGCCGCGCCGGAAGGAGTTTGGAGTTTGATATGGGAAAAATTGTCAAGTCCATGTTTCCCTTGGGATAGGAACGTCTATAGCCTCTTTTCCCCTACCCCCCTCTCTCTCTCTCTCTTTCCCTCTGCTCTCTTTTTCGCCCTTTCCCCATCACAAAGTTGAATGTGTGTGATTTGCTGGTTGATACATTGAGCTGTCGCTAAGCTGTAGACCCTAACGTGAGAACCAAGCAAGTGTCAGCTAAAGGCAAGATCACATCAATGCTTATAGAGGGGAGGTGGATCAGATATCAGGCGGGTGTTTGGAGTGCTCCTGGGGGGTTAGATTGCGCCCTTCTTGTATTGTCTGATGCTCTGAGCTATTGGCATCATGTTCCAGAATATATTCTAGTATTCCAGTGGCTACCTGCAGAGTTTGTCAACAAGGTTTTCACAGTGGAGTTGAACTTGAGCAAGTAACATGTTCATACACTTACTGTACCTGTCTAGTTTTAGAAACACATTTTCATAGTGGAGCAAGTAAAAACCAGCTGAAAAAAAGTTGTGGCTTTAATAAGCTCTTATGGTCGGTCTGTTTTCATTCGCTTTAAAACTATGGAACTGTGGAAGGTATGACTTGTGTGCATCTCATATTGGCTGATTCTTCAAGGATGTTCTAATGCAGATGTGAGAAGAACAGTGGAGCTGAAACCATATGAGTAATAAACAACCAGCTGGTAAAGTTGAGACTTGCACCATTCTTCTATTACCTGATGCTTCAAGCAATAGCATCATGTTCCAAGGCCTATATACCCGATGAGATAGTGTGACAGATGTTCATAGTGAAGTTGAACTTGGACGAGAAACAACCAACTGTTAATTTGTGACTTGCTGTTGTGATTTGGATTAAAGCGGAATAACCTGCTGGGGCAAAGACCTTCTGGTCATATAAAGCAAAAGTACACCATGGATGTATTTGTTGTTGATGAAGGTGAGAATATGTAGGACTTGTAAGAATCATGTTGCAAATTAATGCAAATGCTGTGCATATGTCTGTATCCATGTAGTCTACTGTACAGTGTACAATGATCTTATGTGCTGTCGACTTTAACAGGAATTGGCTGTATACATTGGATTGAGCTTGCACACCGTTAGAAAAAAAATTGATGAGTACATGATCATTCTAGTGATGTGTGTTTTACATGTTGGAATAGATTTACCCAGCCTTTACTTGTGCAAAGTTTCATGCTTTGCTGTAGTGCAGTTGGTTTTTTTCATTCTTTGTCCTAAATATTATTATTCTCATGTCTCTACCTCTTAAAAATGGAGTTTATTCTTACCAAAAGAGTTTTGCGTACTGTACATTGTAGGTTTAGGTAAATGTACACATAGGCTGACAACAAGTAGTATTTTTTTGGAGCCAGAAGGGCATTAAATCATTTAATTGAACACAGACTTAACGCCCTTCTGGCTCTGAACAGACAAAGTGTACTCTGAAATTGACACATAGTTCTGTTAAGTACTCAAATGCCAAACTGCACATAGTACAGCGTACCTCTGTTTTGTTTACCGCCTGTAAGGTCATGAATTGTTAATTGGAGTAATTTAGAACCTTCCTGCAGAAGCCAGTGAACCCTTGATAAGACTAGTGTTATTAAATCAACAAATTACGTGGGATGATGAGTGGTAATTAAAAAACAAACATTTACTTGGTCAAAATTTTTCTTTATTAAAGAGGGATTTAAAAAAATCCTGCATTTAGATATTTGATCAAAATCAAAATTAATATAGCCTTCTACTTTTCTTGAGGTTCCTTCCAAAGGTTCTTTTACAGAAAATCATGAAATACATGTGAATGTGGAAATTTGAGTGAGACAGTATATGGCCCTCTTAAACAGAATCAGATCATATTTTGGCTCTTGTGTCGCGATGCACCTCTGGCATTAGCCGATTACTGCCACAATTTAATCGTCATGGCAACAATCAACATGCGTACAGGTATATAGGCCAAGATTGTAATGACTCTGGCAGGGATAGAGTTACAATATAATATAATTATCCCAGCAAGAATGAAAATAGCGTACCTTGGTTCTCTCAATCAATGGAAGCTATGAAGATGATGGCGCTTCTTAAAATATACCTGGATGGCATTTAAAGTTGTTATTTTGGTGTCGGGCCTTTCAACAGGTTATTGTTGACTGTAGGAGAGTCTGATATCATAATTAGTTCAGTTTTTAAATAGATTTTTCATTGTTCTTGTGACCAAGACATTGCTATTGGCTATAGATACCCTGGATTTAGCTCTTTAAATGTCAACGTTCATATTTCATTGTATGTTTCACTTCTTCTCTTTATGTTCATGTATTCATGACTTTCATTTGGGTCATGTAATGTTGTTTGTTTGGGTATTCAGTCTTTTATTCTCCCACTCCTGAATTCATCATACATGTAACTCACTGGTTGTAGGATTTTTAGTTTGCCTCCTGCTATTATTCTTTTCCTGCCTCCCTTTGTGATGTAAAGTTTCAGGCAATTGTATCCATAATTGTATACCTTTCCTTTTTTACCTTTCCCTTTTTTTTTTTTTGGGGGGGGGGTGTATTTTGGAAGAGTTTTTTTTCTTTTGTGTTAATTGTGTACACCAAAAAGTGAGATGAAATGGAAGGAGGAAAGGAAAAGAGGGAATGATCATCATTCAGTAAGGCTACCACATTTTGTTACCGAAAGCCTTGATATGTGAATAGTCACCATGGAAACCTACAGAGAAGATTTAATTTGTAAACACTTATTCCATTGAGAAGGCTGAACAAGGTGAGCCTGGATTCAAAGCTACAGGCGCTCATAAATCCTGTTCTTTATTCAACTCTTCTATCAAATATCAATCTCTACACCAATTCCCAGTAAGAAATCTAATTTCATTCTCTTTTGGAAACTGGTTTAGAAATTGATGTTTGATATTATAGAAAATTGGATTCTGTATTGAATTTATGATCACAAGCATTCACCTTTCTTATCACTTGAAAAAAACTGTTTTGAGAATGCAATCTCTGACTCAATCATGTTTGCAATTGTAAATTTTATAGACCTCATTGTGTTTCAGCAGAGACAAAGCATTTCTCTGGTTTCAGAGTGTATTTGCACTCAAATTCCCTTGAGAGTTGTTCCAAGAAAAGCTGTCCAATATATTCGCCAGTACGTTCCTTCATATGTTTATGTATATTGTTATTATTTTTGACTTTGCACATTACTCACTCAATTGCATACATGTACATGTACATGTATGTACATGTAGATACAAGTATATGTACATGTAGGTTGAACTGTTTTGTTAAATTATCTCTAAAGAAAATAGATGCATATAATTGCAATTCCTAATGATTGATTAACAGTATCAAGGAGTTACTGGTCCAATTTTATGATTGGTCTTTGAACTCGATCTAACCTAAGGATTTCTAATATAATTAGCAAGATTTCTGCTATATAGACCAACCGCCTGATTGTAACTCTTCCCTTGTCTACCAACGATGTCTGCAACTTGTCATTTTTAGCTATTCAACGTTGTACATGTGAAAATGTATTTGACAGTTACTACACCTACTCTCTCTCTCTCTCTCTTTCTCTCTTTCTCTCTCTCTCTCTCTTTCTCTCTTTCTCTCTTTCTCTCTTTCTCTCTTTCTCCTTTTTCTCATTCTCTCTAATCATTCTCCCTCCAAACCCCTCTCTCTAGCACACTCTTTCTCTCACTCCTTCCTTTATGTCCTCCTCTTTCTCTCACTCCTTCTTTTATATCCTCTTTCTTTCAATCGGTACTGTATGCTGTATGTTTATCATGCACTTTTTCATCTCTCTCTCTCTCTCTTTTCTTCCCCCATGCACTTTTTTGTTGCCAATTCAAAAGTCATGAAATGACGTCAAACTTAAGGATCTATTTGGAGATTGCCATTTCAATTTGCATGGTTGTGATTGTTATCTTAACTTGGATGCTTACATTCTGCCCGGGATGGTGGCTATGTTGACATACAAATCTTCATGTATAAAATGCACTGTGAAGAATATGAACCCTGCATATTCATTCTCTTTAATAACTTCTGTTTTGTAAAACAGCCAATATTTTGATAAAATCGTTTCTGTCTACCAGAACTGTTTTTCCTTCCTCAGGACTCTCCCCTGTAAAATACCATCTTGCATTCTTTTCATATCCTTCATCTATGTATCCATTACCTGTGTATATTATTTTGTAGAATAAAATCAAGAGATACAGGTCATCGACATCATGGGTTGACAATTGACAGTTGTTTTTTCATATTGAGTGACAATGTAATGGCATTAATGACTGCTTTCCTTTGAACTTGTATGGATATTTTTGTATGAAAAGAGAGGAGGATTTATAATGGAAGAATGGAATGCGAAATTAAAACTTGTGCGTATGATGATGAAAATATACACATAATCTTCATTTTTTTAAAGTCCTCTTTTGTATTCCCATGGTACATGTAGATCTTCCCAATTCTGCATAGCAGGGTAAACAAATGTAAAATTACATGTATTTATGCTAATCTCATACTTTTTTTTACATGCGTAATTATTTTTTTACTATGTCATCATTATGTCATCATCTTACACGTTTGAAAAATTATTTAATCAATTCTTTATTTCATTGACAGTTATCCTACCACCTAACAAGATGTCTGTGGCTGTCCAGGTGGTGAACGGGAGAGAACAAGGCACGGAGGAGGAGGAGGAGCTACAGGAAGCAGGGGGCGGAGCTCAGGAAGCTGGGGGAGGAGCTCAGGAAACGGAGGGCGGAGCACAGGCCATGGACATAACGGACGATGATATGGTGGTGGTGCCTCGCAGCCCCAGAGAAGAAGGGATGAGCGACAGTGAATTATACCAGTCAGGTAGGATGGACATTTGCCACTCTCAACCCGGGTGTTAAATGGGTACCCGGTAGGATGCTGCAGATAATGTGGTCGTTGTTTTTGTTGTTGTTGGGTTTTTTATAGCGTTTTCCATTTTCGTTGTCGTTGGATGATTTTCGCCATTGGCATGTGTGCACTTGTTCAATAGCTGGAATACTCCCCAGGGAGCGGAGCGTGTGCACTATCATGTATGAATTAGTAATTGAATCCAATGACCAGGGTAAAAATAATTATAATGTAAATCATTCAGAAACGTAGTAATTAAGTGTTGTACAAATTTGACTATTATGATTATCGGTTATTATTCCACTGGTTTGAAACGAATAAGATAGTTTGCAAAACTACAGTGGATATGACGTTTGCATTCTAGCACAAGCTTAATGGGAGGGTGGGGAATGACTATTGGATTAACTGGGCTTAGTGACGATAGTATTAATGAGTGAGAGAGGTAGATATTAGTGTAAGAGTCATATCACATTACTCATCAGAAGAGACTTATCAAGGAAGACTGGCTGGCAGTTTTAATTAAAGTTTTCCATGGAGCTACTTTGCTTGATGCAGTAGGGTACCTCTCTTTGGGGTGGGGGTATGGGGCCAGTAACACATTTGGGCAAACATATAATTTGTAATGGTTTTCAATTAGCTTGTATTTCAAATACAGAGTACTTTTGAAATGTAACTTTTAAAATACATGTTGAGAAATCATTCCAAGAAATTTAAAATTTTTAAATTATTGTAATCACATCTCTGTCTGTTTCGTTATTTTTTAAAAAGCATTATTGAAAAGCAACATTCATTTTTCTGTCATGATCGTTTTTTCCTAAACTCCTTGGATCATATTTTCTTGCATTCTATTGAAGACACCTTACTTCACTTTCAACTGCTTTCACAAACCATGCCAAAATGTTAAATGTTATTTTTTTAAGATGTAATAAAGCAGAATTATGGTTACATAAGTTGAGATTAGATTTAACTGCTTTCAGAACCGAGACAAAGTGTAAAATATAAACTATGTATGATCACGGCCCCATTGCACAAAACTTACCATGGTAGTTGCCATTGATTGCAAAGTTACCATCAATGGTAATTTTTATGCAACATGCTCATATCACACATCAGTCTACATGCTGTATTTGTAATATGATACCTACAGGTGCCCCAAAGAAGAAGAAGTTCAAAGCATGGAAGTCGATAAAGAAGATTTTCAAGAAGAAGAAGAGTTCGAAAGGATCAGAGGGAGACTCAACACCAAACAAGAACAAGTCGAAATCAACAAGCGAACTAGAAACAGGAGGGTAAGTTACTATAGAGCAGGCCTTCTCAACTGGCGGCGCGCGCGCCACTTGTGGCGCCTGCGGTCAGTCAGAGTGGCGCGCGGCTGTTCCAAAAAATCAATACAAATTAAAAATTAAAAATTAAAGAAAGAACAACATTAAAAAATTATATTTTAAAATAAAAAAACTCAGAAAAATCAAAAAGTCGCAGTCGAAGTTGAGCCCAAAATGTAAGCAAGCCATTTTGTTTGTTTGATTTCACTTCATTTTGACATTTTCCGTGTTTATTGCACCAAAATAACTACCGGTACATATAAATTTACTTCTAGTGTAGATTTTAGCCAGGAATTGTACTAATTATTTCACATCAATATGAAATTATGATTGATGTTTTATGGAACAAAAAGGTGTTAAAAATGCCACATCTGGGCCTCAAAAAAGCCCTAAAATCCACTATAGCTTCCGAGGGCTTTGCCCCCTGGACCCCACCCGGTATCGGCTCGGTCGCTACGCTCCCTCGTAACACAGTCACCAAACATACAGGTTGGCACTTCAACCTCAATTCATTTTTGTTTTGGCACTTCTAATAAACTAGTTGAGAAGGCCTGCTATAGAGGGACAAGATGGAGGCTGATTAAGGCAAGAAGCCCCTGAAATTCTAAGAAAATAAAATGTTATCAGCATGGCTAGAGGATGATAGGGATGATGAAAGAGTCTCAGTGAAGAAAAAAAATATTCTGTCAAATGGTTGAAATACAAAAAAAACTCCCCCTAAACATTTTAAAAAAAATCCCCCCCAAAAAAATTGAGAATACAATATATAAAATCAAGTATATATCGTCGGCGGTCTTACGAACCGGCGAATAGCCTCCCAGTGCGCGTAAACATAGTTTCGAGAAAAACGCATTTAAAGTTTTAGCCCTTTTTAAACGATGATTTCATTATGATTCTGGTTGATATTTCCGAACAATATTTACACAGCAAAAACGAGTGGGATCTGCCCTTCAATATCATATATGGTTCAATTTATATCTTTATAAAATAATCGAGTTATAAGCCGAGAAACCTTATTCGCCGGTTCGTAAAAACGAAAAGTTGTCAAACGCGTTCACGTTATACGCTATTCGACGCTTATTCGCCGGTTCGTAAGAACGAACGCTGTGTGGCTATAACACGCGCGTCTATGTGGGTCAACAAACTTTGTGATTGGCAGTACGACGTGTACAAATGCTTGTTTACTTATTACAGAGAGAAAGCATTGTTTGGGGAATAATTTCATCAAATCGAAGTGAAATGGCAAATAATTATCAATGTGTGTAATATGATAGTGTATTCATAAATATACGGAACATCAATTTTTATTAAAATTCACCATCGTCCTGAGATATGTACAGGCTCATTTACAATTCTTTTCTTCTCACCCCCCCCCCCCCCCCACTCTCTCTCTCTCTCTCTCTCTCGTACCCCACCCCTAATTCTGATTTCTGTCTGACCACGATCGATATTACCTTTTTAATTTCCTTATTCATCCTATGTTTTAATCATGCTTTGTTTAAGTCTCCATTGTAGCTCATTCAGTAATATATTTGAATTAAGTATACACATTTCATTCACATAATAATAATAGGCATTTGTATGGCACCGTCTATCTTGAAGTTCTAGTCCCAGGTGTACAAGGGAAGAACAGGTGATAGCCTACTAACGAGTCCAACATGCTCCCATTTCTTTCTCATCATATCTATTCTCCCAAATCCACTTTCATCCTCTCTCACACGCCTGTATTAAGATATATATGAACATCACTTTCAAAACGAGACAAAGTGAACACAACAGTATGCACAGGAAGTCTGTTTATTTCAAAATTTCAATAAAAGTCAATTTCACAATCATATTCTTTTCAATCCACCTATTCATATTTAATTTTAAATAGGTTAATTTTATAATAATAATCATATCTTTTTCAATCCATCAATGTATACCTATTTCATAAGGATCCATTAACATTTGATAAATACATGAATATAAGTACTTCAATCTCCAGATTTAATCAATTTAAATCAATACCATATATTCAAGAAGTTTGGTGACACATAATTTAGAAAAACATATTCCTAAATGTCTAGTATTCTGTTTTCAGTTTTGATTCAATTTTTACAAGTATGTGAATATGAATTTGTGTTTATAGAATTGAAACCAGAATGAAGTTACAGCATATCTATAAAACATCCTTTCTTTATCTGCATTTTCGTATCAAGATTAGTTTTACCGCCGAAAGAAAATCTTTTAATACTATATTGAAAAATATTTCCTTATTTATGATGTTCTCTTTTATTTTATTTTATTTTATTTTATTATTTGATAATAGCCACCATCATTTGCTAAATGCGTGACTGCATACTCCAATATTCTAGTATAATTTGACTTTAATTCAATTAAAAATAATATTAAGTTAGAAATACATATAGCAAGCTATACATGAGACAAACGATTCAGCATAAAATGTGCATAAAAAAAGAGAAAGAAAAAACAATAGAAGACAGCATACTTTTGTAAATCAGATTTTGAATAGTTGGAGATAAAGAAAAAGCAGATAATAAGAAGATTGGAAGAAAAAAAAATCAAAGCAAAGTATGTAGAGACATGTATACAAGAGAGCGAGAATTAAATCAGAAAAGAGGAATAGGAGAGGAAAAACAGAATACAGAAATAGGGAGAAGGACAGAGCAGAAGAATTTTCGTTTTCAAAGATACAGGGAGGGAAAAATATTATTTAAAAAAGATAATGAAAATAAGAGGATGAGGGGTAGAAACAGGCAAGACATGAATTTGATACATATTGATATCAATAACTTAATAAAAATTAATTTACCAAACTCAACAGACTTCTTTAATGTTAGCATATCTACAGATGACTATATTTCAAACATTCAATACTAACTGGTTATATGGAAGAAACCTCTTTTGTTGAAATTAATAATCATTAGTCCTTTAGTTTCAAAGAACTTCAAATCATGAATAAGTATGTACATAAAAAAGTAAGTATTTTGTTTTAAACAAAGACACATTGATCCCCAGTATATTTCTTTTAGCCTATCAAATATTGTACTTCTAATAATAAAAAGGACAGACAAAGAAAAAATGTATATTAGTCTTCATTTTTTCTTTTTCTAACCTTTAATGGAAGCGTACTCTTTTTGGTTTAAGCAGTTCAAATGGATCAATTTCTACTAGCAACTGTGTTACCCTTTGACTCTATTAGCACTCTAAGCAACTGCATTGTGTCCAAGCTCACCTGACATACATTTAGCTATTGAATCATTCCTTCTATTTATGTCAACCCAAACAATCTTAAGACTTCAGCAAATCAATAGCTATGTATGTTTGTCCAAAGACTTTTATATTAATTCAATCACCTGAATACCACAGAGAAAATCAGACCTAAATGTATATACATAGCTTTCCTAACAAGACCGTTCAATGAGTTTATTCAATCTGAAAGTAGAAAACATTATGTATGATGCAGGGAAAATAAATCATTATCACCAATACCTATACCAAACTACACTCAAAGTTCTTTAGCCATGCATGATAAGACAGTCAGAAGAATATTAAAAAGAGTTTTCTGCAGAGAAATCTGACACTGAATCTGCAGAAACAAACATCTTTGGTAATAAAAAGTCCAAGACTTCAAGACTCAAGGGGCTATTATAGTAGGTCCATCAAAAATAAAACGTTGATGCTAATTAACAATCTTAATATACTTACATGTCTATCATTACACAATAAAGTAGACCATCCCTGCTTCCTGAAACACAATATAAAAATGTTAGTATCAAGACAAAAAATACAAAAAAGGTGTCACTTAGCCATCAGTCATGTAACCATTAACAATCGGATTACTCAGCTATGGGGGAGATTTGTGTAGAAGTCCACAAGTTCTGCCAGAGAAACCACCAGGGCTCATCCTCCCCACTGTCACTGTCTTCATCCATGGGCTCCTGCTCTTTTTCAAACATCACAATTGTGCCTCGCCACATGCCGTCAGACCACTTCATCTGCTGCCCTCCGGAATTTTAGGTCCGCCATGCTGACAGCATGTGTACTCTCATCCTTGTCCGAATGGACACTGCGATCTCTGCTCCCTTCCATCGTCAGCCTGTACATTTTTAAGGAGAGAGAAAAAAGATAAAGAGAATACATTTGTCACAATTCAGAGTCACTTAATGCATTATTCCCACCTACTATTCTCTTATTGCTTTAAAGTTAGATACCAAAAGTGTTTTACATATTTCACATACATAAGGCAAAGTTATCCTCAGTGAACTCTTATCCTCAATGAACTCTTATCAACAATATATTATTTAAGCCTTAAGCCTTCAGTCGGCCTATGATCTCATAAGATTACTCCAAATAGACTTAATTGATTTATCAAAAGTCTAAATATTACTATAAAATCTAAAATTTATTCAGGGACAGGTCTAAGTAAGATGTACACATATTTGAGAGACTGTAGACCCCTGTACTGGTCTTAAATAGCCTACGATATAATCTGTAAGTTCTATATTCATTGAGGACGTGGACTTGGGGTTACATATTCAATAAATATTGATCTAGTTACAGTAACTTAGATCTAGTAACAGTAACTAAGATCTGGATTATTACTAACATTAACAATATCAGTTAAAAATCTTGGTAAGATATGGACTTAGAAGTTAGAAATATAGAGATTGAGCTAGATCTAGACTAGAGGTCCAAATGTAGACTCTAATCTAACTAAGTTAGAGCTATTAAATCCCAATAATTTTGGTTCATTTCTAAATGACCCTTCATTTTGTTGAACGAAATTAAACCACTAGCCACAGGCATCATTCATTACTCATTTGTACCGACTTGAAAATATGCTTTTATTGACACTTTGTCGTCGTAATTTTCTCAACATTGCAGCCTCAAAGTATGTAGGCCTAGAACAAGATAAACAAAGGAAATTTGCCGCAAAAAATTGAAATCAAGGGATTTTTAGCCTTGAAGAGAAAGTGCATGGCTTATCCCCCCCCCCCCCCAATCAATTGCAGACCCAGTAATCAGTACATGTACATGATACAGTCTGCTGCGCTAGCGGGAATGGCCGCATAAAGACCAGTACGTGGGGCTGTAGAAACGTAATTTGAGGCATAAGTGACACAAACAAGCTGATAAAATAGTTTTTACGTAAAAATCTGGCGAATTACCTAACATATATTATAATTGTTCTTGTTAGGAAGAAATTTCATGAATAATTACACTTCTACTCACCTTTCAGAAACAGAAGAAGAAGCTAGACTTTGATCGTGTGACGATATTCGCCGGTTCGTAAGACCGCGCTACAATAAACATCGGTCAGAATGGCGTCGAATAGCTATTCGCCGGTTCGTAAGAACGCGCAATGCTATTCGTCGTTCATAACAAACTATTAAAACTGACATAACTCTCAAAATAAACCGATTTGAGTAATAATTTTTTTTTTCTAGGTAGATTCGGACATACACTATCCAAATATACAAAAATGTCCAAATTCATTTTTCGACCCGAATTTGGGCTATTCGCCAGTTCGTAAGACCGACGACGATATATCACCAAAAGTACATTGCACCAATTTGAACTTTTGAGGTAAACATCCCATTTATGAGAGGGAAATATTGAATCAAGCTGCTGCTAGATGAGGTGGAAGAAATTATGAAATTATTGCAGCAATTTAAAACTTTTCATATAAAATATGAAGACAGGTAGGATGAAAAGAAAGATTGAGACTGTCATTCAAAAAGGGATGGGAAAATAAACAATAGGATCAATAACATGAAAGAAAGAAAACACCCAAAGACCAAATTTGCTACTTTTTAGTGTATCCACTTACAGCTGCATAACACTAAACATGAATGTTACAGACATGAGATCATGACATTTAGAGTTACAAAGAGACAATCAATCAAATCATAGTACTTCCTTTGATATTTGACGTCCTGATAAAGTGCATGATATCATATGACTATCAGATCATGTGACGTACATCAGACGTGCAATGATATTAGATTGCAGACACCTGATAATTCAGGTGGTTGGTGGACTAAGGTGCTAACACTCACTTTTCTAAAAAATGAATTATATTCATCAACTGATATTTAAAAATATCTGTACCATCTGAAGAAAAGAAAAAAGCTTTTAAACTTTAAACATTAGTTGCTCAAGTAAAACAATTCTGCAGCAGTGGAACGACACAAAATACTATATCTCACATTTAGATGTGCTTTACAGAAACAGATGATAAATTTGTAATTTAAATAAAGGTTATTTTGAATGCATTTATTTCAGAATGACACTTTCATTAGTTAGCACCTTGTTGCAACAACGCCTCTGATTACTATCAAAGTTCCATCCGAATTTCTGTGTCCATATTAGCGATTGAACCCACTTTAGAAATAGAAAATTTGTTCCTTATCTTAAAGATGATTTCAGACAAAAATAATATAGGACTGATGTACTTGATCGTGGTCTATTTTATTTAAGGCACATATCATTTTGACAAATCAACACATGATCTAAATTTGTACTTTACTAAATGTCTTCAATTGCTATCAAAGTTCCATCTGAAATTTTGAATCTGTTTAGCCATTGACTGCTATGGCAATAGAACATTTTGTCATGTTATCTTTAGAATGATTGCTGACAAAATCTGAAAAGGAAACAGACTTACAGTGTACGTAGTTGTATGCATGTTCTGTTTGGCTAGCACACTCCAGTTTTAGAAGCATGATTTTAGAGATCTAAATTTTATCTCAAAAGTCTTACTTTCCTCTTAAATTTACACAATTGAGATTCGATCTGGAATTCTGTTTTTCATTGTAAGTCAACCCTATGGAATCAAACATTTAATGGTTTCTTACAAAAAAATCTCGGGAGATAGAAATGAATCTATGTTTGGCCATGCTAGCTATAATTTCAGAGACATATTATAAAAAATAATGATCTCGGGTCATAATGTCCTCTTATGTATACAATTGTGATTAAAATCCAATGTGAAAATTCTTTTTCTGACCAGTGATAAATCCATGGTGTAAATGAAATATTTTATCAGTTTCATAACAAGTTATAAAAAGAAGAAATAATACAGAAATAAATTAGCTTTTATATACTGAGTGTGAAGGCAGAAAGCTTTGATATTAGAATGATGATATCAAAGATCATAGTATGAACCAAATTACACTTTCCTACTTATTTTTATCTGTGTAGATCAGGGGACAAGGAAATGATAAAATCATCACAGCATTGGGTAAAATTGGTGACATGTGATAGATCCTGTATGAATTGCAAACAACATATCAAGATCAGAATAACTTAATTTAAGATTTGAAAAAAAAAATTTGATCAATTCTTATAGAACAAAAATGATGAGATACTAAAGCTTTTCTTGCATTGTTGGTGTATTCGCTTACAACGTCCTTCTTTCAAAATCATAAAAATATTAAATCCTTGTACCATACAAGATAAAGGCCTATTTACTATGTCTCGCAGGCCAGGCTTGGTTAAATTGATACAGAAAACAATACAGTGACACTCCTTCCAGTTTAATTTCCCAAACAATCTATATGATGAAGGTGTGTACGAGGATGTGGTTGATAATAGAAATTTGATGATGCTCAGAATTTGGCATGCAAGCTGAGCCAATAGACATGGCTCAGAAGCTTAAGAAAAGAAAAAAAAAAGAACATTCACTTAGTTGGTTTTCCCTGCCAGATTTACACTGACATTCATTAATTACCATATGACATCATCGGGAAAGAAAGAGAACATTTTGAGGGAATAATGTTGGCTTGATGAGCTGTCGATCATCCATTGATCAATTTTTTCCTTCCTATTTCAACCCTTCCTGTTTCATGTCAGTGGCAAATGCCACCCAACTTTTTAGTTGGTTTATAATATCTTTGGACTTTAATTGCCGAAAATGTTCTTTGCCTGAAAGCATGAACAGAGGGTTTTTATGAACATTTTGAACTAAAAAGAGTGTCTACTTTCTTTTTATGCTGAGTGTATTTAATTTTTTACCACGGAATCTTGGAAAATACATACATAAAATAAGTATCTATTACATTCAGTGGTAAAATGTTTGGACAGGGAGAAGCAGGGTCATATACATCCACTTGCTTCCAGTCAAATCATTGGGAACTAAAATTTAAGATGATTTTTATTTTTATTTTTTTCCTCACATTTCTTCTTTCAATTATGTTTTTGTTTATTTTCCAGGGATGAGGAAGGTGAACTGAACAAACGCATCAGCATGTCAGAAGATAGTGTGTTTACACCAGACAAACCTGCTTCAGCCAAAGAAAGGAGCTCCTATTCACTCAATACATCAAACCTGGCAGTAAGAACAGCTCCTCTATCTACAAAAATATGTTTAAAGAAATGAAGAACAGTCCATAAAAGCATGTTTAAAGTGGTCACCTATATTTTGTCGTTCTCTCTTGGAACGAATATGTATTTAACCTATCTAGAGAGCTACATCATTAGGTAGACTTACTACCGTATATAACGGTGTATAAACCGCACTTTTTTGCCGCCGAAAAAATTTCAAAGTCGGGGGTGCGGTTTATACACGGTACACCAAAAAAAAAAAAAAAAAAAAACCACTCGGAAACTAGAACAACACTTAAATTTGTCTGTCATCTTGGTTTGAAAGTAATCTTTCTGATAGATCTCAATATGTAGACTAGTTTATAATAATAATTCCTCCAAATTTTCTTCTATTACATGGTGTACCACAAGGTTCTATCCTAGGTCCCTACTGTTTTTTAATTTACAGTACCGTAATGATCTTACACACACACAAAAAAAATCTCGGCAAAAAAAAAAAAAAAAAAAATGGATTTTTTTTTTTTTTTTTTTAAAGGGCGAAAAAGAGGGGTGCGGTTAATACACGAGGGCGGTTTATACAACGTTATTTACGGTAGACATTTTAGAGAGATAAATAGATCTGACTGTTATTACTATGCTCCATACTAACTTTTTTGGAATGGGGCTTGGATCAAATTTCTTACAGTCTGCACGCATGAGTCCGATTTTAAAATTTAAACATTGTCAGGGTCCTGACTTAGATTTTTTGCGATGTTGAGTGTTGAGCCCTGGGCATTATATCTTACTGCTTGTGTACATGCATGGCATATGATATGGGTTGGGTCTGGATAAATTTGTTCAGATATTATTTACAGCTACACTCCCTCAAAATCTTTGGTTGTTTCTCACAAGTTCCTTTGTAGAGAGCGATTGTATGGTTGTATCAGTGTCCTTGTAGTACAAGGGCAAATATGATATCCTAATACTTCAGCTCCTGTTTTAGATGCATAGACTTGTAACCAGTCTTAATGCAACTTGGCTTAGAACTATATAATTTCAAAGTGATTCTTCCTCAATGATGCAATATTCATGGCACCTTTCCAGATTGTGAATGACTTGAATGAGTTTGAATATGACAACATCATTAATCATCAAGATAATGTGGTAAGATCTTGCGGAGGTTCATCTAAGCTGCCTCACATTTGACTTATCTAGGATTAGGTCTTGGGTTGGGATGAGTAGCACTACTCTCACGCCAACATCCCTATTGATATAATATGCGAATGGACTTTTCGTCTTTTTGCAAGTCATTTCCTATCTGTTACTGAGAATTAGTATTCGTGGATGTTACATGTATTAAGGGTAAACCTCATTTGCATCCTATAAAGCCCATTTAAGATATTTCACAATAATCCATCTCAATGAAATGTCACAGGGAAGCTTTTCTTTGCACATATTTGTAAATGAATGTCAAAAAGGCAATATTAGGGGTGAAAAGATAGATATGTACATGTACAGTGTAGCTGATTGCAATAATCCTGTCCATGCACACTCACCCATCTGATTATTATAAGATGTACAGAAATGTTCCTGCACTACACTGATTTTATTTGATAATGCTGTGGCGAATCCTAAGGGGTTAAAACAGTGACTGTTTTTTTTGTTTTTTTTTAATTTCAGAGAGATTATTCTCATAGATATTTTAATAAAGCTCATAAGAACAAACAAACCCACTGATTGAAGACACATGGCGTTGAATATTTCATGTTTTTGATACTCTGACATGAAAGAAGCCTGATAAGAGCTTTATGTTTCACTTTCACTTTCTATTTCCTCCTGCTCTCCGCAACCACAACAATGCTCATTTAATATGAAGGAAGTCCCCTATTTTGCTCCCCCTCTCTTCTCAGCATGAACATTCCACATTTCTTTAACATAGCAAGTACAGGGTCCCTAGCTCTCTCATTCTCCACAAAAAATGGGTCAAAGCCTGAACCTATTACGTGTCGTGTTCCGTAATTCGTTGCATTGAATTAGAGAATCTCTCGTCAGCGCTCGGCAGGTCAGCTGTCGCGGGGAGCCATTGCCAAACTCTCGGCTCTGACTCAGCGCTGGAGGAGATTACCCAAGGAAGGGTCACCGTTAGAGCCAAATGTGCGGCGTGAGGAATTAAGACGTGGAAGTTGCCTGGGAGGTGGAGGATTGTTTTCATTTCCTTCTTCTGGGTAAAAAGATGATGAGGTCATAGGTATCCAACCAACTTAGCTCTCCTCATCCAAAAATGTGTTTAGATTTCATTAAAGACCAAATATAAAGATATCTAAAGAAGATTTTGTACTTTAATACAAAAATATTATTTTACTTTATCCTCTTGGCAACTACAGGTCTCTTTAGCACTTTGATGAAATTCCATTTTTCTAACTTTTACTTTAGAAACAAATTTGTTTGGCCTACGCGGCTTGGCTATGGTAATTCTCCATGAAGCATAAAAATATACCACAGTGACGCCAGTATTGGAATGCCACTATTTCCTCCAGTGAATGAAGAATTAATATGTTTATCTTGATTGGTGAGATATTAGATATATAACATCGTGTGAGGTCCTAAAATGATTTGGAATACAGTGTGTCATCAGGAAATTTGGATATGAGACAAGATTGGGCTATCTCCATTGATCCTGGAGCCACTTCAATGAAATAATCAAATTTGAAGGTCATCAACTTTTCAATGGGATGTTCAGTGTCATGAGGGTTCTACGACACTTGCCTCTGCGACAATTGCTCCATGTTTCTTACACTAACCAAATTACTAACTTCCAACCCTGGGCCCAAGATTATCTAACCCTTATCCTTACCCTGAACCTAAAACCAGACTGTAATCCTAACCAGGTACGAAATAAAGCCTGGATCAATTGTCACTGGATTTAAATGTCTGGTCATTGTTACGAGACAGGCCTCTTTGTTTTGCATCTTCATTTGATCCTCATAGACCGGCTAGAGCTCAGGTTTTATTGCTTAAAATACACAAGAGGATAGGGGCTGATTGATGGCAGCTTAGCCCCCTACCTCCCTCCCTTCTCCTCCCTCCACCCCAATGCTTACATACACTGTCCATCCGCTAGCCATCAAATATAAATTTACTAAATACTCTAATCAATTATTTATTTGTATTTTTTTCTTTTACCGTACTTATTAACTTTAAATCTAAATTTCCCAAAGAAATTTATTTGTAGTTTATATATTTTTTATTTTTTTATTAGGAAATTAGGATATTTTTGCGCATCAAAGTTTCTGATAATTTCCCAGGTCTTTAAAATAACATTTCTGCCTATGCCGAAATGGTTGCCAGCTAGTAGTTTTGGGCAGAGTTTTGATTTATAGAATCTTTAAAGTCCGCATGTCTCTTCTGCCAATTCTGGAAATGGTTGCCAATCAGCTATCTGAGGCAGTGTGAGCATCAATGGAAGATCACACCCTGTGAGGTCCTGGAACAGATACAGTGTGTCATCATAATCACAAACTAAAGGGCATGAAAATATGACCCTCTTCCTTCACGGTATAGAAATAGCCTTTGTGGTCAGGATGAACTTTGTTAATTTCCCCTCATCTAGTAGGACTAACAGCTCAGTAAAGACAATACCAATGGGGGCCCCTATACCCTCCCTATACTGATGCAAAAGTTAAATAAGAGTTTATGCCCCCAGGTTATTATCTATTTTAAGATGGAGATTGGGCTGTACGAGGAAGCCTCCCCTGTATTTCCATTTTTTTGTTAAAGCGAGGTGAAGGATGTATAAATCCGTAACGGGCTTTACTGGCATTTTGTAATATTTAAAAGAAGAATGCACCCTCATAGAAAGAATCAAACTAGACTTATCGGACTTGGCAAGATGTTTCTATAGTTATATATACTTGAAGGCACAAATCTGTTTTTGAAGCATCATTGTTTACATCAGAACTTAATTTGGTATAGGCCAAAAAGACATGGAGAATGATTTCTATTTTTTCAATTGTATTGCTGTTGGTAAAATAAAATAAATCAAATCAAAATTAATTTCATTGCAATATTTTATTTCAAACGTAATTATTTTTATATAATTTTTTTTTTTTTTTTTTTTTTTTAAAATAATAAAAAAATTGTTGTATATTTACAATCCAAGGAAAAAAAATTAAGCATGCAGATGAATGTACACAATTTGACTGCTGAGAGCCATAAGGGCATTAACTTGTAATGTAACATACATGTACATGATCAGTTAACATCCTTCCAGCTCTGACCTACATGTAGTACATGTATGAACACTATATGCTTGGGAGTGTAAATTAGCAAGGTGTGAATGGAAGCAATTATACTCAGATGAGTTTCCTGATTGACTCTCAACCCATGGCTCGCTATTAAAGGGCATTAGCCGACAAGAGCACCTATTTTTACTGGGCCACCATCGTTCATACGTTATGGCAGATGTTAATTCTCGGGATTAGCCGGTCCCGGTTCAGAATGATCTTGACCAAAGAATGCAAGTCATTTCATGACATCACAATATGATTGAACAGGGAAGGGGAATTGCTACTGTCATTGGTAATAGAGAGGGGAAAATGAAATGATGGGGTTACCTCTCCGACCAATTGAAATCCACACGCAATCCACATGCAATCTATAACAGGTGTATGGACAGACAATTAAAGGCAGCTGATTTTGAAAGCTGATTTTGTTGGTGACTTCATTGTTGTCTGACCTTACATTAAACTGAGCAAGTGTGGAATAATCTCTGAATTGAATGACAAATGTCAAAATCCTTATTTTTCAGTTATATTGGCCGAAAAGGTGTCGTTGAAAATATTCAGAAATGGTTACGCCAACTTTTACACGGGCTTGAATATAAAGAGCACATGTACATGTAATAGAGCTACATATATATATATAAAGATCTTTGAATTTGTTTTCACGCTGTTAAGAATGAGAATGAAAAAAACCCAGCATTTCCAATATATCAATATTTGAAATATTTGTTTATTCTATCATAGCAACATTCTATAATTCATATCATTTTACCATGAACCCTAAGATCATTTATCTTTTTTTTAATAATCTTTCTATGCTACATATACATGTATGCATATTTTTTTTTTGAATTTCTTTTTTTAATTATCTATCTACATTTCTATCTATCGATCAAAATCATCTGTTAGCATGTATTTATTTATCCATCCATCAATCTATCTATCTGTCTGTTGTCTATATATCTATCTATCTATTGATCTGTCTACATTTTATCTATCTATCTATCTATCTATCGCAGGATGAGATCAGTGCCAAACTCAAGGAGAGAGCCAGCTCCTCAGACGACGGCTACGCCCAGTCTAGTGAGGACGCCATGACAACGGGTGACACCACCCATGACAACTCATATGTGGCGCCCTCAGACAGCAGTAAGACAGACAGTGGCATCATCACTACAGAGGACGAGGTAAGTCATGTGATCCCTTGCTGTCACATGTCGCCAAGTGATGGTCATGTGATATATATATAAAGAGCATCACATTACTGATCTTTTCTTTTTAAACATTAGATCTGTATGCATTATCACCTATCAGAAGAATATTAAATTCTATGAGATTATGAGGCACATTTAACCTTCAATTAGGCCATAAAAGGGGGAAAAATAAGTCTCAAACCAACATTAATACATATATTTCATTTTGCAACCCACATTCAAGTATCTTTATATGAAATATATTGACTAATTCATGAGGTGATTATCCAATGAATACATTTCCATTATGGGGAAAGGGCTTTTGATTTAGCTGTGATCTAATATCAGTGGATATCTAGTTCAGTATTTCAAGGTCTTCATTCTATATTCGTTATGAGTAAATCTTTTATTGATGTACATGAAAGAGAGTTTCCTCAGAGGAAATCAGATTTATGGTTATAATCTTTATTTCTATAAACAAAATTAGAATGACGTTGAATACTAAAATATCAAAACCTCTTTGAAACTGAACATTGAAAAGATAACCACCTTGTGTCATACCACTCTTTAAAAGAACCAAACATTTCAAAATTCAACTAATCTGATGAATATAACACTTTAAATTATATTCAGCTATCACAAAGTTAGTTGATATGGTTATAGAAACCAAATAGGTTTCTGAATAGAGCTCCACTTGGCTCAATGCCTTCAAAATTTTCCATTCTCCCCCAAGATAATTGTAGTCATTGACCTAAAAAAAGAGCTCATTATGAAATAATCAGCCTTGGAACACAGACTTGGCAAAAAGGGGCCTCTACTAAAATAACACAAAATGTGAAGATGGAGCCAAAAATCTGTGATAATCCAAGCGATTCTGCAGTTGTCTTTAGCTGGCAATGGGAATGAGAAATCATGGGTTTATTAAATAATTTTTGATTTTATTTTTTGAAGGCCAGTGACAGGATTGTCATGCATACGTCGAGATTAAAGATTTAACCATGTGGTGGTCTTGTGGTGCGTGTTCGAAAGCCATTAATCCCTGTATGTAAATTCTTTTTAAAGGGTTTTATAATTTTAAAAAGCTTAAGCGGTGAAAGCAAATAAGGAAAGTCCTTCCACACCCTTGATTCAAAAGCTGATTAATTTCTTGTTATGGGGCGGGGATGGGCTTTGTTTTTCATTGCACATAGAATTCTATATGAACAATCTCAACACTTTCTTTTTGAAGGAAAATGATTAAGAACCGTGATCATTCAAGGGTGTAATTGTGTACTAGGCTTTTGCCTCTTATCAGCCATTGCCACCTCTCCTTTCCAGACTTATTCAAGTTTTTCCTTTTCCATACAGAACATATAGGCCCAAATTCACGAAGGAGGTTTGTCGAAAAACCTAGGTTTATGTACGTCATTACGGTCACATGACGCATTTTTTATAAACCAGGGGGAGTTTCATAAAGAGTTCGTAAAGTTACGCATGACTTTACGCACGACTTGTATATGAAGTGCCAGATAGGATGTCCAAAGTTTTTTCTGATATTTCCAATAACCTTAATTAAATTATGGCAAAAAATATACTTTGCATTAAAAATGGTTGTTATAATAAGGATGTTAATCTACATCTGCCCAGTTCAACTTAATAAATAATAATCAATAATGATTGAGCATCTCATTTGGCTTTTCATATACAAGTCGTTAGTAAAGTCATGCGTAAGTTTACGAACAGCTTTATGAAACACCCCCCTGGTTTGTAAAAACGTGTCCAAACGCATCATATGATGCACAAAAACCTAGGTTTGTCGACAAATCTCCTTTGTGAATTCGGGCCATAGGGTTCAATCATATCTGGGGAGATTTTTTTCTAGCTCCATGGGTAAAATTGGTTGGTACATGTACCCTGATCATGTGAAGCAGATGTAAGCCTTCAACGTATATAAAAAGAATTCACAGAACGTTTATTATCGATGAAGATTTTCTATAAAGCTGAATAATGGACCCTACCCAACTTCCTCTAACCAACAGCATGGCCTGTGGGAGCGTCTGAGTGCATCTTGAGCATGCTTTGCTAGTTAGATTATGAGCATAATGTTGACAGCTAGAGCATCTTGGGAAGGCATGAATGTTCAATTGAAGTACATGTATGCTTTTCACCAAAACACACATGTGGGACTGACTGTTCAGATCTTAGTCATGCTAGAATCCCATATGATCATTCTATGTTGTGGGTCAATACCCTGAGTTCGAAATGGATTTGATTAAGCACAGCATCTGGAATTATCAAGAGAACTGATCCTCATTGCCAAATAACCCTGTCATATCAAAGGAACCCATGAATCATAACTTTTGACATAATTTACTCCATGACAACAGCTCCCGGCCCAGCCTTCCCTTGTAATCATCCTGGACTTCACCTGCATTGAGGGTGGGGGGGGGGGGGGGGGGGGCTTAATAACTCCTTCTGGTGGAACAATTAGATGTGTGAATGTATCTACTTTGTTGGGTACTTTTCTCACGAAGCTATGAAAACTGAGCATGGCAAATAGTAGAAAGGTTCTATTTTACGACTGCATACACTTGTACATTACTTTCCTAAATTGTAAAAAATATTGATTAGGTTATAATCTTTCAATAGGGATGGGCATTGATTTAAATGTATGAAGATATATGTTCTTCAAATAATGATTGCTTTGCAGATAAAGATCGATATGACCATTAGACATTTTGTGTCAAGTCTTGTCATAATGCAATTGTTTTACTTTCGGATTTTACAAAATGACTAATATTTCAATCTCTAAATTGGGACCATGCAAATGACTACCGTAAGTGGTCATACATATTTGTGACGTTTGAATATAGAACTCTTTGCAATGCATCACATGAATATGCAGCATTGCAAATAGTCGAACCGACTGTGCAATTCTTTCTTGCAGAAAAATTGAACTTGAAATCTCGGACACTGTGCGTAAGTACAGGAAGGGTAGTACTGTTGCGCCCCTGTAAATCCCCTGTGGTAACACGCACCTAGACTCTGGTCACCTCGCCTACCGGGACTGGGATTGCATTACACCAGGGACAGGTATCGTCTTACCTAGCTCCTGTCTATCGTAGCATGCACATTGGTAGCCCCTTATAATCGTAGGAAGCTAGCACACTCCCAAGTAACCCATACCCTCTACTAGTATTCTAATATTAAATAGAGAGTGGACAAAACAACAACATTGTCACAGAATCACTTGACCATGTTCACTTTTCACGAGGTATGTTCTTATTGATCCTTTAAACTGTGCAAAGCAGGATTTGGCCACTATAGTCCCAGTGTGTCCCTACACATACATTGACTAGAATTACCATAACTATGCTGACTGTGCCAGTGACTTGATTTAAAAACAACCAGTATTAATGCAGCTTTCTGAAATGATATGTGATCATAGAGAATTAGCAATGAAATGAGAATCAAATTTATTTTTCATATGTCTAAACAATCATAGAAACAATGATTGATCTTGAACATATGTCTCTTGCCTACATCCCAGGCATTTTGAACAAGTCTAGGTCAACATTTTGGAAATTACAAAGGAAATCCACTTTTGTGTTGAAAATTGACTGTATTTACCAATCATTTCATTGCTGACGTAATAAGGGATATGCACAAAGAAAAAGTGCAAGTCTTTGGAACTTTACCAAACTTTAGGTACACTGTATAAGCTCTTTATGTAATTGTGTTCTTAAAAGTAATCCTCCCTTGGCAGTGACTCAGAAACATTCGGAGCGGAACAGCTGAGACAATTGTGTAGATAAATCTCAATTAATTATGTAGTTATATGAGATTGAAATGATTATGTCTGTAAATTCTGAGGGGATCATATTTTGTTCAATTAGAAAGAGTATCTGTAAACCCATCTATGAGGTACAGTGCTGATGTTATATTTGTGTGTATGCTAACTGTTGTTGAATTTCATGCATTTCACACATAAGTATAAACTGTAGGAGGAGGGGAAAAAGGGGGGGGGGGAATAGGTTAAATAGCTAGAGCAAAGATGAATTATATCATTGCATAAGACATCATTAATCATCCTAAATCATCCTAAATGTAAATGATTGCATCCTTCCTTTTTCTTTCCTTCCCATTTCAAATTGAGATGAAATTAAAATTAAGTAAGCAATGTCATTACCATTGAGGAATTTGCTCTGATGACTTTGCGATACGTAATCCAAAAATAATCAGCATCGGTTAGAAAATGGAGTGCTTGTAATTGGAGGGGATTAATTAGGGCATGTCTGAAGTAATTAATTATCGCTCAACTTCCAAAGTTCTCCCATATGGGCAAAGTTTTGTTGAAACGTTTGACACATGCCACATGTGGTTGTATGCAAAGAAATTATACTAGAATTAGTCCATATATGCGCACAGCTTTCGAGCTCAATTTTCTAGAGCCTATCTTCAGTTGAAATAGCTCTTTCTATAAAATGTGACTTTTCTCCTCCCACTTTCATCTTCTCTTCCCCCTCTCTCTCCTCTTTCTTCTCCTTCACCACCTCCTCCTTATCCCTCCTCCTCGAACATCTCTCTTCTTTCTATTTCTTGTAGTTACATGTACATGTACTATTCTGATGACAATTCTAAATGGCAATAAAATAATGCCCTTGCCTCTGTCACTTCACCAAACCTTGGACTCTAAACCATGTTCATTCACCTCTTGAAACTCTTGTCATCACCATAAGTAAAGGAGACCCAACCCCTCTACATTATGTTTTTGAGGCTGCTTGCGTCATTCCCAGACCATCCCTGTAAGATGTGCACATTGAATTCTTTCCGGAATGCATTTCCCCTGTCCCCTTCCTCCCCTGAACATCAAACAAACAAAGTTTTCATTTTTTTCAAAGATGAATTTATCTCAGATTGTCTGGCATTTATTATCTGTACATGTATGTCTAAGATGTGAGGCCTCATTTTGTAGCTGACATGTGTTTTGTCAGTCATTTAAGCTGAAGGAAATTAGATAGTACATGTAATTATATATTTGTTGTGTAGAGTAAAAGTAGAGTAAATTTCCTTTTTGTTATTAGTCAGAGCCTCTTTGGAGTCCACAAAGGATATTATTGATATTCAATTTACTTTTGGTTATTGCTCTATTGGATTCAAGGTTGTTTACTTACAATACTTTCAGTTATTGAGTGTATATGAGGAGAGATTTGATAGAGAGAGAGAGAGAGAGAGAGAGAGAGAGAGAGAAACTAAGACAGAGATACAAATACAGCCTATAAGCCTGTGTGTCGTAGGAAGGGGACATACAATGTACATGCATGCACTCACACATACACACCCACACCCACCTTTCACACTTACTGCCATTTACTTCCACTCTCACCTAATCATAGTGAGACAGAGAGCACAACTGAGAAAAAGAATATGCGAAGATAGAGAAAGCATGAAAGAGAGAGAGAGAGAGAGAGAGACGCAAACACAAATACTCACCCACACTATTATTCCCACGCAGGCTTATTTTCACCTAAACACAGTGACAGTGTGTATGATAGAGAGGAATAGAGAGAGGGAGAGAGAGAGAGAAAGTAAGAAATAAAAGAGATATTACAAGAGGGATAAGAACAAGGAAGAGATATATAATTTTTTGAAACAGTGTCTTGCAGTTGCACAAAATGTTCATAAAAGAAATTGTTCTATTTTCATGCAGTTAAGAGAAGAGAATGATATTTATTCTGGTATGCATAAGGAACATACAATTGTTCTTAAGTTTATTATGCAAAATCATTCATAAGAGAATCTGACATGGCATGAATAATGCATCTTGACAGTGCATGAAGAGCTTGAGAAAGATCTTTTCTGCATTCCAATTCATCAAGTTACATATTTATGATTAAGCTATCTTTTCTCCTTAATTACGTGCTTGTTGTAGATGAATTTGCTTCAAACAAATTCTTATCTTTACAGGAAATTCACAGGAAGACTTGGAATGGTGTACTACTTTGATTTCATACAAGATTTTCTTACTGCTTTTATTTCTACAGGATCAGGTTATGTCCAAGCCTCATATTACGAATCGTCGATGGGTAAAAATAAACAAATATTTTTTGCTTCATCATCAAACATAAACTTCTTTATCATCTTTACTAGCATACATTAGAAACTACTTCTCTCAAAGCTGCATATGGTTTCTTTCACACATATACTTACGTAAGAAACAGAGAAAAAAAAAAAAGACAAATAAGCAAATTTAGTAGCCAGCTCTGATCATAGATAACTTGTACATATATATATAGTGCTAACATTCACGGTTTACAGTGCAAGTGCTGTGGAATGTTTAGAAAGGCCAGGCAGGTATCAGGTATTCCTCTTCTCTCTTTGATTGCCTTTATTGACATTTGGTTTGCTGAAATAGACCAGTAGTGTTGTCCAAACTCATTTGTTAGATACATTCAAGTATATTCATAATACTTCCTAGGGATGTGTAAATGTCAGAAAATGTCATAACATCTGTGTTAAAAAAATTCATGGAGGAAAGCCATGGGAAAGTTGAGCATGATATGATACCTTAAGATTACTTTGATACAAACACTGACATACCTATTAAATAATATTTGGAACTGCATATACCGTAGTGATATCTTTTTTTATCTTTGTGAATACAACACCATCCTGCAATTTTGTGTAAGAAATAGAGTATGGTTTAGGGAAAGAGTTTCCTATCTAAGAGATAGATACACCCCCCCCCCCCCTCTCTCTCTCTCTCTCTCTCTCTAGGAATTTTTGTCATGGTTTTTTATTTTTTTTGTCTTTTAATATACCGGTATTAGAGGATAATACATCACATTATACATCATGCTATATAATGCTATGTAAAGGTCTATGCAACTTTTTTCATTATATCTATACTTCTTTAACTTAGTAAACAATACATTTTGTACTTATTCCTTTAGTAGGCTATGGTGCAATACTTTCCTTCTATTTCGTTTTCAAATTATTTCTGGTTTTCGGAATCAAATGCATACTTCTTCTCCTTCTTTTCTTATATTTGCATTAACTTTAAGTCATTCATTGAATATTATTATTAATATAAAGATGTAATGCATTGTTTAAATCAATATCCATTTTTTTCACTTGATAAAGTAGATTGTTCATATTTCAGCTTCTGCAAAGTAAGATAAGTCTTAAATTCTCAAATTTGCTTTTTCAAAGTTTTTTATTTCTCCTTACCATGGGATAAAAACTTTCAGAGAGGGTAACTTAAATATATCTACGGAGAAATTTTATGTTATTGCTTTATTGTAGAAACACAGATTAAATTTGTGTATCTTTTCAGTTTCAGAACAAAAATTGGATTCCACTGTTTATTTACATGTACCGTAATTAACGGTGTATTAACCGCACCTTTTTGCCGCCGAAAAAAAATCAAAGTCGGGGGTGCGGTTTATACACGGTATTTTTTTTTTTTTTTTTTTTTTTTTTTCCCCGATTTATGCCCCTCCACCTGGCAATGTCTCCCAGCTCAGTAATCGGTGTGTTGACTCACCACTTGGAAACTAGAACAACACTCAAATTTGTCTGTCATCTTGGTTTGAAAGTAATCTTTCTGATAGATTTCAATATGTAGTTTATAATAATAATTCCTCCAATTTTTCTTCTATTACACGGCGTACCACAAGGTTCTATCCTAGGTCCTCTACTGTTTTTTAAGTTGGCAAAAAAAAAGTCGGCAAAAAAAAGAGGGGTGCGGTTAATACACGAGGGCGGTTTATACAACGTTAATTACGGTATAATGTTCATGAGGGTAAAGTCATTGCCACCTCAGGGCAATAAACAAAAATATAGGATTTCATATCAAAGATCACATGTGTAATTCTACCTAAATTGCGGTAACATTACTGTTATCTGCCTAATCCCCCTGGTTTAACATTCACTTACTAATGTTTCCAAACATGTATCATGTGCAGTAACCTATCCCATGAACCCTTCCAGTAGAAATTAAAGGGCAATCCAACCTTTCGTAATAAGTTAATTTGTATGAAAACAGAAAAGTAGGAGAACCAAAAGGGCGAAAGTTTTATATAACTCTGAGAAGTAGAAGAAAGTTATAAGTATATATGAGATCACTACATTTCTGCGAATCTCAAATTGGCAGGTTGATCAGGGAATTGTGATGTACAGTATGCACAGACTACTCTCCCGTTTGTCATGTAAAAAAATATAACTAATTTATGGGTTTTCCTAAGTGCTTTTTCCCTTGAGGCAGTATGCAACATATTATTATGAATAATATATCATTACAGGTCCTCTTATAAGAAAGAGCCCTCCTGAGTTATACAATTTGAAAAAAGGGACATTTAGTTATTTTTGTGTTGTTGAACAAATGTGAAGGTTGTCCAGCACTACATTTTAGTGACATTACTGATTCAGCCAATTTGAAATCCCCACACCTAAAGCTATAGTAATAGCAGTTACAATATTCAACTTTCTTATGTTATGTCCTATTTCATTCAAACTTCCAACAGTGTGCTTCTCTGAATTTTCTGCTTTCTAGTAGATTAGTTTGAATATTAAGGTCGGATCTCCCTTTAATTCAGTTGACGGCATGTGATCGTGGAAAGGGTTTTAGATTTCTTTTCACCGCTGCACAGTTGTGGTATGTGATAGAACATGATCATGGTGTTAAATCACATTATGTGTTGTGGTATATTTTGTTGGGGGAAGGCATTGATTTTCATCCTTGCTACCTGGCTTTCAAATTAAAGAACTACCCGGTAGTTTTGTAGGCTTTGAAGAAGAAAACTATTTATCTTAAAATGTAAACCAACTAAATAATCATTCAGAACCAATAATTTTTTTAATTTTTTTAAATTGGTAGACTCAAGTTTGTAGATGCATATGATTACTTTATATCTGTTTCATATAGTGTAGTGGAAAATGATATGGATAACATTCATGGAAATTGAATATATATATTTGCTTTCCTTGATATGTTTGCTTTCCTTGATATGTTTGCTTTCCTTGTTTAAAATATTGAGACTGAGATTAGAATAAAGTATGTGCATTTTATGATTGGATCTAGAATATTTTTATTTCAGCAACCAGATGGTTCTTAATTTGCTTCCTATTGCTTATCTAAAACTATTTAGTCTACATCTATCCACTTTATACTCATTTTCTATTCATTATATATTCATGCCTACATTAATTCATGTGTATAAATCAGTTCTACATAGCATACAGAGAGGTAATAAAAAGGTAAATGTCGATGCACCTTAAACTATTTTTCTAGATGCAATGGTGCTGTGCCGAGAAGAGTGAATGCAGTTAACAGATCATTTGTTAACTTTAGGAAAACAAACATACTGCCCTCTTACGATCATGGTTTGGAAAGCGATGTTTCTATTAATAATCCTTTTTGTCATCGATATGCTGCAGGTCTCCATGGGAGCTAAAAGGTTCTTTAATCAATCTAGAAATTGTTCAGAAAACTCTACTGCCCTCTAGTGCTAGTGATGTGACAAGTTACTACATGCATGTGTAGATTTTGTTTTCCTAGACCGATGAGAGCAGTAGTCTGTTTGAAGATTCACAATCAGTCTGGACCTTGTTGTAGAATCACTATGCCGCCCTCTATTGCTGGTACATATAGTTTACCAAGACGTTAGCACTGGAGCTGTGCTTGAGCAGTCGATTGAGCAGTCGATTGTCCCGTTCTGCTCAAGAAATCATTACAGAGAGAAGCTACTTTATAATAATTAAACAAAAAAATGGATCCTGTAGAAAAGAAACCATAGTGCAAGCTGCAGAATGAGCTCAATCATAGTCTCTTTGAGCTTTTGTAAGCCACTGGTCCAATGTTCCATTAGTGAATACTTCTGTATCATTGGAACAGTTAGGAAATTTAAACTATTGAGGGTAATTAAACCCTTGAAACATTCAACTCTAGGTTTATATATCAATCAGAACAGCCCTCTACTGCTCAAGCGGCAGAACCAGACACAGCTGATGCAAATCCATCTCTTGTTTAAAGCCCCACTGTACTACTTATAGCTACTTGCGGCCTCTATGTAGCAAACAATGCCTAATCGGTGACCATTGGTCCCCCATGATCATCTTTTGCTTATGTTAATTGAGAGCTGATTTGATTTGATTTGATGTCCAGTGACCTTGCAGGGTGGTCCAATCCCTCCTGTACACTAGTGCAGACGAGCTTTAATACCGGTAGGTGTTTTTTCTGTTGAGAGTTTGAGGAAGAGGGTAACAGGTTATAAGGCATAATTTGGAAGGAAGGTCTGTTTCTCACCCCTGTGAAGCCCTAGGAATGTATATACATTGACATGGAAGAACACTTGCGAATCGTCAGGTGATCTAGGGACACCGCTTGAGCCTTGACAAAATCTAAACGGGAGGGGGGAGATGAGGAGGTTTGGGACTAAATTTCCTGATGTTCAGTTACAAGAAAGGGCATTGTTTTTTAGGAAGGTCTGTTTCTTACTCCTGTAAAACCCTAGGAAAAATACATTCACTTGGAAGAACACCTACGCTTTGTCAGATCCAGGGACACGACTAGAGCATTTTTTATTAGGGGGAGGGAGGAGGTTGTTAGACTAGACCTTTTGGGGGGCGAGACTGATAAGAAGGAGATATAAGACGCTATTTATTGAAGAAGGTTTGTTTCTCCCTCCTGTAAAGCCCCATGAATATAAATTGATATGAAATTGCACTTGGGGGGTGTCCAACCACTTTTTTTAAAAGATTGATTTAAAAAATAAAAAGGTGAAATTAGGTAGTCCACTAGTCCTCATATTTCTAAATACGCCATTAAGGGCTAAAAAGATTTGATCACAACAAATACAAACAAAAATTTGAAATGAAAAATATTTGTGTCTCACCTGAACCCTGCATTTTTAACTGAGCTGAAAAATATGAAGATCTGTGCAACAATTACGAAATTTCACATCACATTTCACATCCCAACATAAACTGCCATGAAGGTGCTTATGTGAAATCATTGAATTCAAGGATCTATCATTAAGATGTGCTCAAATTGGCATCCAAATGAAAATGAAATGTTTAGAAAATCAAGAAAACATATTTTGACAAAGTGCAACTGAAGTTATAATGTTCACCTCAATAAGTTCTTGATTTGCATTGTTATACAAAGCATTATTTAGGCCGATTTGAAATCCAAATGAATCATACAAACTTCTTACAGTAGGAACAAGTCCTGTTCACTCTGTGAAGATTTATTTCTTCTATTTGTCACAACCCTTGAATCTAACAAATAGTGATGTTTCACAGTAAATTCAATTACATGCGGAAGTCTCCTTGGAGATCAGTGTTAAAGACTTCAAGTTTGGCAAGTTTTGTCAGTGTAATAGATTAACTCTTATTCCTCATCATACCCTAAGAATAATGTATGTGCCCCACGTAGATATGAATGTAACAAATGGACTTAAAAGGGAGAGGCTAACTCAAGGTCTACAAGTTTTTTATTTTTAAATCCAAAAATAGAATTTCTTCTGAAATATGTCCTTGAATCAAACATAACTCATAAAATACTTCCTGCCACATTTTCTTCCTCTTCAGATGCCATTTTACAATAAGATACTTGTATTTTTAAACTACACATATGCGTACAGTTATTTAAAATCATGCTAGTTTATTGTGCTTAGATTATCCTATGTGGAAGTTAATTACTTAGTATATTACCTTTTAATCTTCCCATATTGTTTTCATTAGGAAATGCACAATATGTGAGTGTATGCTTGTCTACTCTTAGAAATGTATAAACAGAAACATCTGTGAATTTGTCAAAATTGCAAAAGAGTATATTTATTCATTGAAAAAGTCCATATATCTCTCTTTTTCAAGTACTAGTCTCTCGCTAAAGCATTCTTAAGTCAAAGATGTCTTTGTTCTTGAGAGCAGACCCTTTGCCCAAATCAACCTTTTTCAAATGCTTCAAAGCAGTTTGTGACTATTTAGCTGTTAAGATTGCACATCATTTTTTAGAAACCAAGAAACAAAGATTTCTTTGTTGCTCTTAAAGATGAGACCTATCCCCTTTGCTGAAAAGCTGGCTTTATCTCTCGCAATCCCCCAAGTCGACCTTCCCTAAGTGCATCAAAGTAATTAATTCATTGATCAAGGATCAGCGAGTGCTCCCAAGACAAATTTAGAAGATGTTTAATCACCTACTTCCCCCACTTGTTGTCACCATTCAGCTTTGCATTATGGCTCATACTTCCCTCCTCCTCCTACATGTATGGTGTATCTTAAGTATTAATCTAAAGTGTTGATATGTACTGCCAGTTTGACATTAGGCTCATTCACACTAGAGGAAAACACAAAAAAATAAATTAGAATGTGAGTTAAACCTCCTTTATCCATTGCCCTGGAACTATGACATTAGGCCCATTCACACACATGGAAAAGTGAAATTGGAATTGTGATCATAGCCCCATTCTTTATACATGTAGAGTGTACCTGTTAATGGTAGATAGGGTGTTAATTGCCTTAAGTTTAATAGCGGTGCATAATTGGGCCGCATTCACACTCGGAAAAAGAAAACTATAGTGTAATACACTGTACCTGTACTAAACAATGTAAACAAAGTTTCTGAACTAAACATAAAAAAAAATCAAGGGACAAGTTCATGAAATGTTGCAATTGATATCTATCATATCTTTTAGTCTTCATATATTTTACACAAATATTTAAAACTTTTTTTGGTATAATCAGTCAAAGAGTTGTTTTGTTATTAGGTCAATAATAATCGTTACAGAATTTAGTAAAGAATTTTGTATGAATCTAATACAGAAATTGATATAAGACAAAGAACTTTATTACTCCCATATTTTACAATGAATTCAAGAAGACAATGGAGGATCAAGCCACCACTCTTTCAGTAAAGTGATAATGGTCAATTGACAAAGAACAGAGCCATAATAGACTGGTCAACGCTTGTCATGTTGACGGTGGACGCGCAATATTACACGGTGTCCCCCTCGGCCAGCCGTCGGTTGAAGCCGAGAAACGAGTGTGCCAAGGGCATCAAGGCAAGGCAAGGCAGGAAGTTAGTTTAGGGCCTCAGTGGTGTTCGTGAATCATCCCATCTATGTAAAAAAAAACAGTTTTCTTTATCTCGACGCTCACTGAAAGACAGACAGACATGCCCGATCTACCTCTGTAAGGCTCAGTAAGCAGACTGGCAAACCGAATGCAGTAGCACTCTTGGGAATAGCTATCGGTTCACGTTGCTGCGTCTATTTTAGAAACGGGACTCGTGACACCTTCCTCCTGTGATCGCACATTGTTCAAAATCTTTAAGTCGCAATGGATGCTCATTGGATTAATTCCATTATCTGTGATTAATTCCGCCATTGGATTTTAACCTTTAATTATGATCTTCAATCGCTTCTCAACCTTTGGACCGATTCCTTTCTTCATTCGCTCTCCATGTCTTGCGGATCTCTAACGTTTCTTCCACGCTTGGAAAAACTTCCAAATCTGAATTTCCTTCTGCTTCTTTGAATCTACATCATCTTGTTTGGGTTGAAGTTAGGAGCAATTATCAACTCATCTCTCCTCCTCTCTCGCTCTCTTCTAAACTACTCAAAGCGGTGGCGGGCTCTATTCTTAGATAACCTATTAGACGCTAGCATTCTAATTAAGGGTGTAGGTAGTAGGGACGGATACGGGGGTAGGGATAAGTTTTTTTCTCACTTTCTGTAGGAGTGAACTTCAGTAGAATTAGTGTTCTAGGGTAACAGATTGTAAGTAGTTCCTCACTCCAACGAGTCCAAATCTTCCATGTTGGAAGTGTCCTATTTTTTTCTATCTTGTTTGGGGAGAGTTAGGTAGTTCTCATGCCTGTAACCCACATTTATTCCTCGCTACAGAAGAGCTTTACAAGCGTTGGGGTCAAGGACAGTCACCATGTTACAGCCGACATGAAGAGATTAAAATCAGGTGAGTTTGTTTCTCTTTATTCAGGGATAGTGCCATGTGCCAGGTAGAAGGGGGTAAATAGATGCATAGTCATGCAACTGATTTACATTTCTAAAAGCTTATCGAAAGGAAGCTTTTAACGCCATTGACAGTAAATTATGGCCTTCTTGCATGCAGCCAAGAAAATTAAAGTTTATGAGATTTCATCTCCCTTTGACTTCATCTATGTAATACATTTCAGTCCATACACCGTCTAAATTGTTAACAGTGATAGGCTTATAACTTCTCTGTAAACGATTTTCATCCTTGCATTATCAATCTATCAAAGATTGAAAAATTTGACCAAAACCTGTATCCATGCCATTATTCAGCCATAAAATGGTTTGTTGCTCAGAAGACTTGAGATTAAACACAAGTTCAAAAAATGAAAGCACCTTGACTTTCAAACAATTAGAATGAGAAGATTAACTTGCATCCTACTTTTAGGCCAAAATTCATGAGTGTGGTGTATAAAAAGCAAGTCCATGGTCTTAACTGCAGTCTTACATTTACCAGGGCCGGGATTACTAAAGATGCAAGACATACTTACTTTGATAAATTTACTATGAATTTGGATAAATTTGTCGTGTAAAGCAATACCATCCTAAAATTATTTTAAAAGGCATAAAATGTTGATTCAAATCATTCATATTTTCTATTATCAAGGAGATTTCATTTTCTTGATGTGGAATTTGTAAAAAGCCTAAAATACTTGAATTTATTTCAAGGCTACAAATGGCTCTCCATAACTTTTAAGTCCAACTTGGAGTTCATTTGGACTCAGGATCTTTGTGAATCACCCCCCATGTTTACTAAAACTGCAAGTGATTCTTATTTGAGAAGTATGCCATAAATTTGGAACATACAATGTGAAAATATTCATACTAACCTTTTTTATTGTCTGTTAAAGGGATAGATGGATAGCCAGGTTTCATTAGTGCGCAATTGTTGCCATAATCCCTTATTAGATTCAATGGATGAAAAACAAGGGGCACAATCAAACAAAAGAAATATTTAGGAAGAAAATACTTTTCTTAAGGAGCTATTACAAATCATTTGGAATATAATGATGAAAATCGAATTGGGTCACCTTTCGTTTCTTAATCTTTCAATGGATGAAAAACAAGGGGCACAATCAAACAAAAGAATTGTTTTTGAGGAGAATACTTTTCTTAAGGAGCTATTACAAATCATTTGGAATATAATGATGAAATTGAATTGGGTCATCTTTCCAATATCTCTTTTGGCCTCTCCTAGTATTCATATTAATCTGAGTTGGCCATCTTCCCAGCAGATTGTGAACAAAAGACGTTATTCATACGTTGGTGATAATTAGATAAATTCTCTTTTTTGTATTCTGCCAATTTTTCAATTTACTTGGATATTGCACCTAAACCTGTTGCTCTCAATGTTTTACAACCTTTGCTTTCACTGACCAGCATTCATTTTACATATTTTTGAGAAGGATATAGTGTTAGTTTTGATTTGGTATCCATATTTACATATATTTTTAGAAACAGAAATTGACCAACCCATTTTATCAACCTTAAGTACATACATGATTTAGGTTTATTCTAGCTTGTCATACCTGGTACAAACATGGCCCCTGAAAAGGATATTGTATTAAGATCTTTATTAGATCTGAATATACCCTTGCATTTATCTTGAACCGCTATGTTTTGAAGGAAGTAACTTAAATTACATTCCTTTTTCAATTAGTGCAGGAATCTGACATGTGCAAGTTTATTTTGACACCCAATTTTTTTCTTCAAAGTATGAAAAGTTCATGCCCAAAAATGTATTAAGGCAGATATACATGTAGGTTATCTCAATTTGACTCACATGTTTTAGTAACATGGCACTGATTTCCAGACAATATTCATGTAAAATAAACGATTATTTCTATTCAGTTTCTGAATAATAAATCAGAAAAAAAGAAAGAAAAAAATTGTTGTTTCATTTCCAAATGACATGATATATAGTAAAATGGCTTGAAATTTAAAATAAAAAGTACTATGTGGAATTGATCATGTAACATCCTATTAAGCCACATTCTAGTTAATTCCTGTCTTTGACGCCTGTATGGCTGCTAAAGATATGTCTCCAAATAGATACATAGCTATTTCATTTGAAGCTTATACAATCTTCTGTGAATGACAACAAAAAAGTTGAATTGAGCAACCTAAACATTTGTTTAGGGTGTCTGACTGGTTATCTGTGTAAAAAGTCATCCAGGACCCTACAGGAAATAATAAGGTAGTAAACCTGTGCAGTACAGATACATATTGAATCTATGGTTGTAAGTGATATTTTTAGTCAAGCTCATGTGGTTGTGTGCATTTTATTTGATGTTATTTTTTTCTTCTTCTAAATTCTGATTTCAAATCAGTGTCAATACTTTCCCAAATATTACATTCAAAGATGTGAAGTAAGTTTGACCATATCCAATATGTGAAGACTATTAATTTAATTATGCCTTCTTTATTTTTATAGAAAATCTTGGTGATGTCGACCTTGATCTAATCCGGACGTCAAATCTGCTACCTAGCTCAGCGGCCAAACACAGAATATCTGTGGCGCCCTCTAACAGGAGACCTAGTAGAAAAGCACGTGCTCGGACACCGCAGGTAAATTGCTCCCCCTCCCACCCCCACCTTAAAAAAAAGAGCCTCATTCACATATATTCTTACTGTTTAATTATATATTCATGTACTTATTGTAATAATTATGTATATCATTAAGTGATTATTTGTTTTGATCTAGCTAGAGGTTCACTGCTTAAGTAAGTATTGACGATAGGTAAGACAAATTTTAGCAAATGTAATTGTTTTTAGATTGACAAAATATTTTCATTCATTGTATGTTCAGGTAAAGTTCATGCCATTCTTGTATGTAATGTATTTTGAGCATGCTACTTGCATTTTGGATATTTCCACTTTATGAGAGCAAAGAAGGTCTTAAAATGATCTGTTCAGAGCCAAAAGGGCTCTGCGTGTGAATTAACTCACATGTACCGAGTTACTCCTCTGTATATATGAGTTAACACCCTTCTGGCTCAAAACAGACGTGATGGTGCATGAATGTATCTAGATTTTAGAGTGCATCTAATCCCATCTTTCCTAATCCATGGGTATTCCATTATTCAGCTTTCAGAAAAAAAATGCACATGTATTTTATTCTCATGTTATTTTGAAAATCCATCTTTTTCAATAATAATAATAGTTTGTCCTTATATAGCGCATTTCAGGACCGCAGGCCCTCTCAATGCGCTTTACAGATATATATAATAATTTATTACCCTGGTCATCAGATTCATGCTTACCCGCACACAAGGTATGCACATTCTCCACTCCCTGGGGAGCATTCCAGCCAGTCGCCATTTTACAAGCGCCATTGCTAATCAAACCACATTAGCTTTCGCATCCTACCAATCTATAATTGAATTTGCAGAAGGGAAAGTTTGTTTCTCTCTTTGGGAGAAAGAGAGTTGCTGAATCTGCACAAATATAGATATATATGAATATATAATTAACACCCCGGTAACAGCATTTTCCATCAAGAGGATTAAATTGTGCAACAATTGCAACTTTTCTCTTCCAAGAATCTTGTATAAATAATCATTTACACAATTTCAAAAGACTTCTGAGAAATTATAATGTCAACACCAGGGCACTACCAATACCCTCAATTGTACATTCCATAGAAATCATGTTCAAATAGATATGTCACTGGGTGTTTGCACATTTCCATAGTTGGTGGTCAAGGAAATTGAAATTGCCTTAATCAATATTTTTATCGATCATGTTCATCTTCTTTAGTGCTAGATCAAGTTCCCCCAAAACAAACAGGTTCCCAAGCATAGAAAAAACCTCATCTGCTTACATCTTTAAAGTACAGCTAAATATTAAATAACATGCAAATTGCCTCAACGTAGTTATTACAGTTCCCTTGTAGGTCAATAATGAGGCATCCTTCGCCTAATTTCCATTTGACCCCATGTCCGATCACTGTCAGGGGCCAGTCCCCAGCCAGTTAGACCTATTAGCCCAATCACTCACTGAACTTTCATTTGCACCTCTGTTAAACACGAACAAGGAGAACAAAATGTTCCTTAAAACACCCAGCCAATTTGGCCACATTTTGGGATTTTGCTCTGTAAACTTTGATTATTCTTCTTCCAGTTATCTTCAAAGGGCCATGCAGCCTTTCACGAGTAAGATTTAAAGCCCTTTAAAAAAGTCATACTCCATGCATCACCAGAAGAACCAACAAATTGTGCACATATTTTGTTTTGTCTTAGTATGGTTTTCTTTTTACACCAGGACTATTTACATTGAAAAGTGCTATCAAGTCCTTAAATTGGCACCATGTTAAGAAGTTCAGAATATCATACTAATTAGAAATTAACCAAAAAAAATGTTGACAATTTCAAATCTTGTACATATTTTTTCCCTCCAGATTCATGACCTCATAGAAAATGTAGCGATAACACAAAAATTCCAGTGTTTTTTAATTGAGTGAATTAAATTGATAAATGTAGTGCTTAAAGATTAATGTTGTGAATGTGTTAATTGAATAATACAAAGGAAGTCAGCCCACACCTTGACTCTCTGTCTACCCCAAAACCAATTATCTCATTAAGCTCTGATTATAACAGTGTAATGCTGTCTGGGACAAGACTTACATAGCTCCCATCAGTAGTGTAGAAACTGTGACTCCTTGCAGTCCTTTTACTTTCCTTGTAGAAAATTAAAGTGGGTTCACAGGTAGTGATATTTTTATGTAGTAAACCTCCCTTTTTTTAAATGTCTGCATTATTACGTTATAGACGGATCCCTCCAGGTAAAAAGAATACAGTTAAAGTAACTGTAGGATAATACTTCAAGTATGTTATGTTATGAATATGTTTCTCAAAGAAAGTTTACATTGGCAGTTACCCCTCCCTCCCCCACCACCCAATCTGTCTATCTGTGCCTCACCTCTGTCACATTATCACATAATGAGTAATATTTCCTCATTTAAAATGTAAAGGAGGTCCACACACATCATATGGACACAAATTGTATTGCTTGTTATACTTTCTGCTAAATAGTAGTCCATGAGCCTTCTTTGAATGAAATATACAGAAATAAAATAAAATAATAGAATTAAAGACATTCCAAATGGTGCAGGGTTTGGTGTCAGTGCAATAGAATGAAGCACCACTTCCCCTTTCCCCCCTCCCCCCCCCCTCCTTCTCTCCCCTTCTCTCTATGTCCAGAACATTTGCTCTTCATTTTTACTCCTGCTGGTCTTGGGGCCCTTAATATCCTTGCTATAAATATATGGAGCCATTTTTGGAACAGTTTACAGGGAGTATATGAGAGGAAATGAATATGATTCTAACGCATTTGTCAGGCATTAATCTACATTTGCCACTCTCCACCCAGTTGAAGTAAATGGGTACCCGGGAGGGAAAAATTCCTTGATTTAGCCCCTTATAATTGCTGCTCAGCTACAGCTGAGGTAATAATATGATACTTTGTATGAAGCGCAGTAGAGTATATTCATATAGTCGCTGAGCTATATAAAAAAAGTACCTAATATTTATATGACAAAACAGATGACTAGAATGTACAAGATATTAATCAAAATAAAAAGATATTGATGTGCCAGTATCATGAGGCCATGTTATTCTACATTAACCATGATCTAATTTGATCCATCTAGACAGTTGAGGTATTCCCTCTGTCATGATAAATATACAAATAGATATTTTAGATTTTAAGGTTATACATCTACATGTAATATTAGTATACCTGTATTTAAATTTAAATCAGTCACAAATCATATAAACAACAAGAATCTGAATAAAACAAACACTGTTTGAAATATTTTGTTCTCCTAAATATGAAAATTTGTTTATAATCAAGTTTCGCTGGGAGATCCAGGAGCAAAGCCCCGTTGATGCATTAGTGCCCTTTGGTATAGCATTAATCCCCATTACCAAGTCAATAGGAGAGTCCTTAAAGTCTTTGGTCACCCGATTGCTCACTTAAAGCACACACATTCTTTCTTAGCAGTCAGGTAAAACAAACCAACCAACGATTACAAATCTGTTCATGAGGGAAACAGGTAGTTAAATTGAACTTGTCCTTTAATAATTGAATATGGTCTTTAAATCTATTTTTGTGTTCTCCTTGCAAAACTCTATAATTGAAAGAGACATTTCAATGAGTAGTCTGTCATCGTCCTGTCAGTGTTACGACATGTCTCTTGTATATCATATGATAGCATATAGACAAGGAAGGGATCTTATGTCTCAAGCCAGCTTGAAGGTTTCAACTATTCTTGCTTTCTTTCCGTCTTTTTTAATGCTATCTGGCGTCCCAGATTAACGTTGCAGTTGTACTATTTATGCCTGTGTCGAATTAATAACAATAAAAATAATAAAAACGGTGCTTATAAAGCGCTTAGGTTCCACCATAGTCTCTAAGCGCTATAACATACAATGATAAACAATTACATATTAAACAAAACAAAAAGAAAATGCAAATAAACCTACAAATTACGATACATATGAAATATACATCAATGTGAACAGAAAGCAATTTTGAATAAATGAGCTTTTAGAAGATTTACCATACGTTTTTAAAAGTCAAAATTTTAGTATCAGTTGGTTTTCGTGTCTTGCAATAACATGTCGCCTCTCAAGAATGAAAGGTGGACTGCTTGACATTGTTATGGAGTGTGAGAACCTGTCAGCACTACACCTGCATCCTGTCAAAGATTAGGAGGGGGGAGTAATCTCATGATTGGCCCCTTGTTGATCTATCAAGATGACACATATGAATGTAATACTTTGAAAAGATACAGATGCAGTAACAACTGAATTTGTCATACCCCTAGATATTTTTTGTTCTTTTTGTAACTCAAGATTGACAGGTGGACTGGTTGAATCATTACCATTGTTGAACACTTTTAGATGTAACCTTTGATATGTCACATAATCAAGAAACTTAATTTTGAACAAATCAATTGTTAACATACTTATACTTGTTTGTGTTTCTGTCAACTCAAACATTATTTTATTGATTGTTTGTATGAGAGTATATGTTATATATGTCTATTGTAATACCATGTAACACAACAAATTGTCATTGTTAAATGGACAATAAATATGAACATTATGAATTTACAAAACTTGGTAAGGGTATGAATAATTTAGTTTTATAACTGTTTAGTGATGTGTTGTTCTTGACAGCATATATAATTACATGTAGGTCAAGATAGAGAAAGAAATGTTTTATGAACAACAAAGGCCAGAATTTCGATGTTGATGATTGGAAGGCACATGCTTATGTGACGTTTATTCCGCAGTCAATTTCTGTTGTTAGTTGAAATCCTAATCAAACACAAAATGTATATCTCACCCAACTCCTTACCCTTACCCTACACATAATTTAAACCTCAATCTTCACCCAAGCTATAACCCTGTATCGTTGACAAAATAAAAGCCCAGAACAAATGTCACAGAGCAAATACATATATCAGATCCTCTTGTCAATCGCTGCATTTCATTTTTTATAACTTGAATAATGTTTGTTTTTATAAGTAACAATCCTCTTTTTTTTGTTGACTACAAACCTGTGGAATGTATACTAACAATCCATCTTTCTTCTTTCTTTCCTCTCATTCTTTCTCTCTACAGAAGCGGTCCAGCAGCCGGCTTGAAGATGCCCCCTCCCCCATAGCAGAAGAGCCCACTACCCCCACAAAGAGTCCCATCCCTCTTGATCTTGACAGTGAGTTACCTTTCCCTGGTGTGGCGCTCTCAATGAGCTCCACCCAGCAACATTCCAATGGCTCCTCTTCCAAACCCAAGGCCGCCAAGGGCCTGGGACCCATGGTCCTCCCTCCCCTGCCCCCGTTTGGCCCCAAAGGTAGTAGAAGTAGAAAGATAGAATCTACACCCGCAACAGATATTCTATCCACAAACTCCGATTTCCCCTCTGATAGTGCAATATTCCCCACTAAGGGAGCTCAGAGTGTAAGTAATAAGAGTAAGGAAGTTGTGATAGAAAATCATAAGAACGGTAAGGACGTAGAGAAAAAGAAGGGTAGGCACGAAGATATAGATAAGTTGCTAGATGTAGACCCAGCGTTGTTTGGGGATGTTGACAAGTTAAGGGAAGCTGATAGTACTAAGAAGGTGGAAGGGAGGGAAGGGAAAGGCGAGATGAATTTTGAGCTCGAGGGAGACGGTTTAGGGTTGATGGACGCTGATATATTTGGCCAAGGAGATGGAGAGATGGGAGAAGGGTTGGGGATCGCCAGCCTGGATCTCCTAGTCGATCTTCCGGATCCGCTGGATCTGGGGAAGAACATGTTCGGGGTGGAGACGATCATGGAGGAAGACGAAGAGGAGGATAAGACGGGTGAGGAGTTGGAGGAGGGAAGCGACGACTTTCTGGAGGACGAGTCGTCGGTGGAAGATGTGGAAGAAGAAGAGAAGGAAAGAGTGAAAGTAGGAACGGTTGCAGCCATGATTAATAGTGTTGAAGGAGAGATTAGGAAAAGTCCACCAGAAGAGAGGAGGAGGAAAGGTAAAGAGATGATGGTGGAGAAGAAGAAGAAAGAAGAAGAAGTAGAGGATGCTAAAATGGAAGATGAAGTAGAGGTTACGAAGGATGATGAGCTCAGTAGCTCTGTTAAAGAAGATAAAGCCGAGATGCCGTCCGCTCATGCTGTAAAGAGTGTGACGGATGATCACGTTGCCATGGATACGGATAAAGATGATGATAATGATATTAATGATAGTAATTATCCAGGAATCAATGGAAGGCTCCCCTCTGAGGACTCTGTAATGGGCTCCGTCAAGTTGACCTGTGAAGGTAAAAAAGTTTTGAATTTGTGCCACAAACTTCGTACAAAAATCAAGAGTGTTCTGTCAAACATCCATGTGTAGTAGGTGTGTCTCGTCTTCCCATTAATTCTGTGCACCCTCTTCCCATCCCCATCCCTCGAATCATGACATCCGCCCGCATGCATGGCCTTGCAGTCAATAACACTCTCATCATGAGGCAGAAGGGGGAATATTCATGATTTGTGAAAAGAGTAAGGTCAGGTGCTTTCTCCAAAATTTATAGTTTCCCTAATGATTCTCATGAATTGAATTGAATTGATTTATTGTCCACTAAAAAATGGAAATCTGTTGCTCACTGGTATTACAAACAATGTACACAATTATACAAATTATGAATCATAACTAAATAACAACAAATAGAAGATTAAGCAGGCTTTTGTTTTACTGTTATAGAAGAAGAACCTAAACATTAAAATGAACCTAAACTTACTCAAGGTTTTGTATGGTTATGTTTTTAGAAGCAGCTAATTGCCTACTGTCATTTTATTTCTATTAATTTTTGGGGCTTGTCCCTCTGTGATACTGATACATTAAAGAAACAAAATTAATCATATTGAATAAAGTCATTGACAATATAAAGCATTGAAAGACAAAAAATTTAACCTATTTGAGATAATCTTAATAATTAATTTGTCAAATATATAAATATATACCGGTACATTGCAAATCATTGAGTATTCCCCTTATTTGTCTATTATTTTTTATATTACATATATCTCAATTGTCTGTGCTTGTTCTTTTCTTTTCTTTAGTAAACTTTTGTAAACTATTTTTTGTCAAGCCTCTTGTTCCTGTATCTCAATTTCTTTTTTTTTTCTTCTCTTGAAAATGTTTCAACAAAGTCCATCATCTTGTAAGGCAGCATTGAAAGGATGATTTACTCCTTACTTACGCCAAACTGTTTCACTGCTTTAAGGAGAATCAGAGTAGAATTTTCTCTGGGAAATACGGTTGCTATTTAGACTGACTCTTTGTGAATTTTAAAATCTGCCAATACAATGTAAGCTCTTCAAATACTTTCCATACTTTGTCATATTTGATCCAGTTGAAGATTCTTAAGGATTTTATAAGATTATTAGCTGGGGCCATGGCATCTGAAAAAGGAAACAAACTTTTGCTGAGTGAGTGTTTTGCTTATTCCATTTAAGTTACATTTCACCTAAAATCAGAGTTTGATTTTTTTTTTAAATAATGCTATATTCTTGTGTCTTGAAATTGTTTTTAGAAAACAAAAATCCTGCTGAGAGAGTTGTATTTGCATCATTTACATTTAAACAAAATATTATTAATTCACTCATCATGGCCTTGAAAGTGAAAAATTGCAGCATCACTAAAAATCCTCCCTTTTGTCATTGCTCATTGCTCTTCATTTTGTTTAAAACTCAACATTTGATTGCAAATACTACGACATACATCCTCCAACAAGCCCTTTAAAGATTTGTTAAAATTTGTTTGGAGCTTTAATGGGAGCTTTAATCAGAAACCTTGATTTTGATATCCAAGTGAGGCATGAGCAATATGCTGTAAAAGGAAAGGAAAGGAGGCCTTATTAAATACTTCCGCTATTGGGCTACCTGAAGGCTTTACCAGTTTGACATGTTCAAGGTTATGTTTTTGCTGATTGGAAAAAATAACATTTAGGGTAATGCCAGGACAGGATTAATTGACATGAGTGGGATGTCTTGGTTGGTATGGTGATAGTGACTTGTCCAGTTTGAAAGATTATCAAACCCTTGCAATATTCTCTTCATTTTTCATACAGAGCCTATAAATCCAAGGCTATTTTGGTATGGTATAGTATGAGACAAAAATCAAAATATAGTTTGCTGTCAAATTTGATATCAACCAATATGACGTGTAGGAAATGTTGTATGAACTATTTTGGTCATATTATGAAATTGAATATACTACACACTACACTATAGTTCCGTGGTATTATGACATTTTTCTTTAGGTTCTGACTTGAAACATGATCAAAATATGTTTAAATCAATAGATGGGTTTTCACAACTTTTGGTTATTTAGGTTACAAGTTATTGGTTAGTAATCAGTTTTGTAGCTACCCCTCCTTTTAAACATATATTTTGTAAATTTGTATCCTTCATGAAAAATAGCAAGTCATCAACATCACCTGCAATCACAGCTTCATTTTCTAAAAGAATAATTTTTCATCATCACTATTCATACAACTCTTAAATATGAATATTCATGTATATCATTGTCTCAGAACATTTATTTTAATTAATAAATGTGATCAGCTAACATGACAAATGTTGTTCTTAGGAGAAGAGTATCTTTAGTGTAAGAGGTATGAGTTCATTTTCAAGGGCTACCTTTTAAAGCCAAATTAGACATGGAATTATATGCATATGAGATTTTGGAGTTACTATCGTAAATTGCCGTGGTCTCCTTCCCTTTAATTTCAATTGCCTCCATGAAAACCGTGTTTCCATTTGCCGCATCATAGCTTACATCATATGCTTACATAATATGCTTTCATCATAAATAGCTTTCATTTCATATGAATTTAATAGAAAATGTTCATACAGCATTTCTCTTCCAATCACCCCCAAATTTCGGCGTACCTTTAGTTCCTTTCGTTTTCATGAAGAAAAAAATACTGGTACTGTTATGTACAGAGAGAAGCAGATTTAGTGTTCAGTTGCTTCCAGGAGTTTTGTTTCAAACTATGTATCCATGTTTGGATTTCAGAGTCCAAGTTTGATGGCATACAGTTGAACACAGTGTCATAACAGTAACCGCTTAGATGATATCATTCTGTCCGGAGAGGGATACACCTGTCATTTGTAGTTCTACTTCTGATATATACTAGTGAGGGAGGTTTTAATTTCAAAAGTTGGTGCTCTTATTTTCTTTGGCCTTGACCCGACAGGAGCACTGACTCAAAATCAAGTAGAGGCTGGTACTTGTACCTGTTCCGCAGAACTTCCTCAGGTCTTATCTTGTACTTCATGGCAAGAAGTCTCCTAGTCAATTATTAGGTTGAAAATTGATCTTGACATTTACTAATTGTCAAGGTTGTAACCCAGACAAACTTAATGAGCTCTCGCATACGGTGTCTGAGAACGTTGAATAGTTTTGAGTACAGTCAAGTATAGCTCGGTGCAGCCATTTTTAGATTGGTCAGGTCTCTATTGAAAACTAAAAGCCTCTCTAAAGTGTTGGGAGCCCCACAAGTATGATAGCAAAATTTCGCTTAAATTGTATCATAATGTGAAAGAGGATGTCATTTAATAAGACACATTTCTGCAAAACAAATGTGTTTAAAGTCTAATATTGATGAAAGAATACAAAATTTAGGTTTTCTGCGTACAACCCAAATTATGAACGGTATTCTTTTCAATCTATTCTATCAATATTTGACAGGGGCTTTAATACTCCCTATGAAAAGGGCCATTTAATTTTACCAATTGGTAACTTTTGTAATGGCATAAGAAGGAGGGGATGTAAAATCATATTCCGGTCTATTCTTCCAAATTATCAGGTGATTGATTTGATTTGAAACTCAACAAAATAAATCTGTGTCATTATCAACAATTTCGGGGAGGGGATAATTATCAGAAATGTCTCTAGAAGAAAAAATGAAGAGATGGTTGCATATTCAATCTTTAGTTGCTACTCCTTGAAAAATGCATAAGTTTTCTTATTTTGTCAAAATTTTCTTGTACCAATGTATTCCTTGTATTTACATGTAGATGATTTAAACTACTGAAGCTAAACTTTCCTTTTAAGATTACTTTTAGACTCATACTCTGAATCATAGAGGTCAGTTTAGTTTATTACACCCATAAAAAGATTGCAGATGGTTTAAAGATCAAGTTTTATTTAGCCAGGATATGTCCTAGAAGGTCTATGACTAGTTGCCTGTACTTTGTCAAGGGTATACAGTCGTCATTTATAGGTCCCCGCATTGGGCCATCCCTACACCACCGAAGACCAAAAAGTGGGACAGGCATTTTGAACAAACTCAATACCAACAATTAAGAAAGCATCCGTATCCGGGGGGGGGGGGGGGGGGGGTACTCACATATTAAGACATACAGGTATGTGCCGCTCTAATGGGTCCCTTTTTCGCAAACAAATTCTAAACATGGTTCCGTTCAAAATGTCCACAAAAAAATTGTTAAAAAATGGGCCTATATTTCGAGAAAAATCCCTAAAATGTGTAACTTTTCTGGCAAACTAACCCTTAAAAATGGGAAGGGGTTTCGAGGCTTGAGTGGCACAACACTCTCCAAATCAAACTGGAGTACCCTCTGGGTCCATATCAAGCCTCAAAAGACTTTTGATCAGGTTCATCAAATACATCAATATAGAACATCAACAACTCTACAAGAATGAGTAAAGTGTGTAACTTTGTAAACTACAATGGATGTCTTTGGGTTGGGCTAGTTGACGTTGGAAGCTTGGCTTCTACTGGATTACAATCTACATTGCGCAACCATCTAATTCAGCATCAAATACTCTCATCTGTAAAAATGCATGGTTGTTGGTTACTGAAGAAAAGATACAAATTGATTGTGGTTGGTAAAATATAAAATCCTCTTGTGTGATCTAAGTTGGATTTGGAGTTGCAGCAAAGGTAAGTGAGCTTCAACACAAAAAAGTTATCGCCTCCAAATGGAATTTCCTACCTCATCAAGCTGCTATTTCTATAAAACTAGTATTTTCTATCAAAATAAGTCCAACTAAAGCATGCATAGTACATTTACCATCTCATAGCATGTGTCTATAGTAGTGAGCATGTTGCTGTTTTTGTTTCTTCAGGAGTTGTTCTGGGAGAATGTAAGGGTATAGCTTTGGCAAGCCTCTTTGTTTGGGTGGTTAGGTATCGGTCTAAAATCAACTTGCAAAGTTGGGTTCTTGATTGTGCTTTGAAATAAAGCAATATGGGAGAAATGGTTGTAGGAGAATTCATTCTGTATGATCAGGGTAAAAATGACAGGTTCACGTTTCAGTGGCTATCACGTCAGTATACTTGTTATAAGTGAAGGTTGATTGTATTGCAAAGTCGGAAACACAAATGGGGCCGGGGGGGGGGGGGAATTTCATAATAATGTACCTGAATAGTCAAGGCTGAAAAAGTGGTAATCTTTAACAGATTTTTCTTATGAGTAGAATACTGGTAGATGAAATGATAATTGACAAATTTGTTAATTGTAACAAATTGGGTTGTCTTTTCTTGTCTGCTCAATACATGGATAGCTGACAAGAAAAGACAACCCAATTTGTTACAATTAACAAATTTAATCATCTTAGAAATACTTCAGTATGATACAAAATGTAAGCTGTAGAAAAAATTATTTCAGGGATACACAGGCATCGATCAATTTAAAACTGATTAATTTTTATCTTGGTTATGATTCAGCCAGCATTTTGAAATTTACTTTGAAAATACAATATATCTTAGATCCTTAAAACCAACCCATCCTGAGCCCATTATAATTTAGTAGTGCATGTCTAGCACCTTACTATTTGATTCTGTCATTCTGCTGGGTGCATAAAGGATGTTAACTCAATATTAAAGGATAACGGGTAACATCCTTCTGCCTCTAGCAGATGATACATGTATATTGTTGATGATAGAATGTCATATGTTATTTTGCAATTCATATTTGTTTCTTTCATTAGATGAGGAGAAGGGAGACACGCCCAAGAAAGATGCAGTACCTGTCGTCATCATTGAGTCCCCATCTTCCGATGACCTGAAGTCCACCCTTGAGGGGAACTCCCAGGGAGAGTTGGGACTGGAGGAGGAGGAGGAAGAGGAGGAGCCCATGATCCTTCCTCAGATTCCCAAAGAGGTCATCATCATCATGAAGGATGACCCACCCAAGAAGGATGTTACCAAGAAGGAAGCTGAGAAGGAGGCGAAGCCCAGCACCCCTACCACACCCGTACCACCAACAACACCGGTAGAGACCACAGCCCCGGAGGAGGATGCAGCTGCTGCATCACCACCACCAGAGATGAAGAAAAAAGAGGAGGTGGAGAAGGAGAGCGAGGAGACGGAGAAAGACGTGGAAGAGAAGAAGGAGGAGGCAGATGCCGCCATTGTCGAAGAGAGACGGTTGAGTGTGGCTGCAAGCAAGGCTCTCTTCGAAGCCAGAATCCCTGCTGGTTCGGAACCTACCAAATCAAGCAATAAGGGGGTTGTCAATGGCAACGGTACGCACAAGACCGATGCGAGGCGATCCAGTCAACCTATCGAGGCGGTCTCAGAGACCAAAGCTGAAGCAGACACCAAGCTGTCAGAGAAGGAAGAGAAGAAAGTGGAGAAGAAAGAGGAGAAGGAAGATGGGAACGAAGAGGAGGAATCGGTCTTCACAGATAAGGAGGAAGCTCAAGAGTCTAAGGAGGAACCAGTCAGTCTCAGAGACAGGATCTCAAAGTAAGGGAGAAAGAATGAGTGATAACATACTAAACATACTGATATTGACAAGAGATGATGATGTACTGGTTTTGGCAAGCCAAGGTATTTGCCCAATGTTGCCAATGAGCACAGGTGTACAATGTCATTAAAGATTTTGTTTTACTTGGTAATTTTACTCAGATGATAAACCTTCCAGAGTTTAAAATATCAAGTAAATTTAACTTTTGATGTCAAGTAATGCTCATTATTCTATTGAAAGTATGGAGTAAAACATTAATCACAAAGTAAACGTCTACAAAATATCTTGTACTTGCCCATGGTGTAATAACATGCACATGCAATATACTTCTATGCCACTTTTGATATTAAGCAAACATGTGCATCCAATATGTGCTAATCTTGTTGCCAGACTATGCAATCAGCTATAATTTTCTGTTTATGTCAGTATTCTACATTTTATGATAATGTTTAGTGCTTTTAATTAAAGCCAACTATGAAAACTTAATCTAATTAACTTTTTAGTTTATTTTTAATTGGCATGGAAGAGAGGAATAATGATTTAATACATGTTTATTCAATTAATTCTTTGTCATAATGTTATAGGGGCACAGTAGGTTGAGTAAAGGTCGGTTGAACCTGTGGTTACGTGGGCCTTTGGAGTTGATAGTCCACCATGTAGTTTTTACGCAGTCTGCAAGATCTGAACCCGTTTCGTCTTTTTATATTTTTGATATTCCAACTAGCCTTTGGGAGGTGCAGGACACCAAAGCTTCCTGTGTCTCATGGAATGGCTGACTCAGAAATATATTGTCTAAAGAGGCTTTTTGTTAACCTTGACCTACCTGAATTTAACGATGAAGAATTACCCCTTTCTCACTATACTAGAAGAGATGGAAGGATCTTCATAGGAAAATTACAGAGTATCTTGTTGTACACCCAGTGATTATTATCACCTGAAGAATCTAAATATTTACATTTCTGTGCAGACTATGCAGCTGATTTTATTCACTGAGTATTTACAGCAAAACTCTTTCTTAAGAAAAAGATGTATTCTTTAACAAGTTTGTGAATTCGTTTTATCTCCCATCAAAATGTTCAGGTACCAGAACCTAGCCACCAAGACGTCAGTGAAGGGCCTCACAGCCCATGTCGGGACGCGAAGCAGCCCCTCCAAGCAGAGACCAGCCTCCACCAGTAACATCGAGAACAAGGACTCGCCCAAGAAGTTTGCCCCAAAGGTGAAAGACGATATTTCCTCCACAACTGACACACTAGACTTGGTAGACCAGCCTAAGACCAGAGGTATAGGTGGTACCCACTAAGGCATGGTCTGCAGGCATTTTGGAATAAGGGCCTGGTGCATGAGTCTGTTTGTGAATATCGAAGATTCAGGTCATTCTATTAAACAGGGGAAATGGTTTGTGCAACTTTTTGGTCAAAGACACGTTCATACCAAAATCATAGCAGTAAAATTCAAGTCCCTTATGTTGCATACCTATTTATAGTATACTTTTGAATAGACACAAGATGCTCACAATTCTATTAATGGGTGCGAATCCTTTTATGCTAAAGTTCATTTATGTGCAAGCAAAATGTGGGATAAATTAAAACACAAAGGGTGTCTTGCATAAATTACAACTCTAAAAATACTTGTAAATTTAATTTCTGTCTGATCTTAGTTAAGCAGATTCAAGGAACAGCCAGTCAAAATATCCTGAAGATGATTAGGATAATTTCTAATTTTAATGATATTACTTCTTGCCATTCCTGTTTAAAAAACAGTGGTGGATCTTGAAGTCTTTTTTCGGGGGAGGGAGGGGGGTGTAAGAATAGTTTATTTGTTTGTTTTTGTTTTAATTTTAAAAATAGGATTTTTTTTTTTTTAATCAATTTTTTGGAGCATTGCTAATCTTTAAAAAAAAAGAATGTCATCAAATTTTGCTGGGGGAGGGGGGGGGGCACATGAATGAAATGTATGCACAGTCTTTGTTGTTTTCATCCTCCCCCAAATCTTCCAATGAAGACCTTCAACTTGTGCTCTTCTACATTTTCCTTCAAATTACATCATCAGAAACCTTTAATTGATTGCATACAAAATTTCACTGGTAAACATGAAAGGGTTTGTGTTGAGTAGAGAGTTAGGAGAGGGAGAGGGTGATAGACAGAAAGGGTGTTCTGCCCTATGGATAATATACAAAAATAATGGCGAAATATTTATTGAGATATTTTGCATGTTCCCTTTAATTGAGTTCCTTGTGGTATGGTTTGAATGCAAAATTAATTCCTGTTTTGTATTTCCAGTCTAAGTGCATGTAATCTATTAGTTAGTCCAACCATCTTTCTGACTAGATTATATCTATCCATCAGTTTATATATCAAGCACTTTTCTATGCATGTAATGTACATATCTATTGTACCTACATGTACCTACTAACATGTATCTTTTAATCTATATTTTCTCCATCAATTTGTCCTAATTTATTTCCCTTTCGTGTTTTATGTGTCTGTTTTGATTTGGGGTCTGTCTATTTGTCTTAAAAATTGCATTAATTGAGAAGAAAAAAATCTACTTCAATTTGCATGTTTGTCAGGACATGGAAAGAGAGAGCAATTTATCTGTGGAGAATTCAGAAAGAGATGTGGTAAGAAATAATAAAATGCAAAAACTTTACTTCGACTTTGCTCTAAGCTTTGCAATAAAAAATGGGCTCTTCATAACAAATAAGTGTTAATGGTAACTGTTTCTTATTAAACCTTTTTAAGAGCAAACCAATCAGAGTGCTGAAACATAATGGTGCAGAATTTTATACAAGCTAACAAGCTTACAGACTAGGGTGGCGGCCTGTTAGGCGCTCGCAATCATTCTGAAAAAAAGAGTATGTTTTCCCTCCGTCTATCATCAATCCAAGTATCTATTTGTCTGTTCAGTGGCTTTTTATCCTGCTGTATGTGTATGTAATAATTATCTGCACTTACTTGTAAATCTTTCTCTTTACTATTTTTTTATCATGACTTTGCAGGAGATGAAAAAAAATATTGTGTGAATGTTTTCTTCTTCAAAATACTTAATTTCTAGCATCAATGTTAGTTTTACCTGTTCATGTACAGTACAGCTTTTCAACGCCATAATCTCTTGCCTCTCCATAATCTGGCTTTAATCGTCCGCTCACATCTTTCTCTTATCATTCATTGTCTGCATCTTTCTACCTCTCTCACCTCACTGTTCTTGTTTTTTTCCAAATCTCTCGATGAAACCTCACTCTAACCGCTCTTACGAGAATGCTATTTTGTGGCAATACTTCCTGGGAAACTGCTAGCATTGCATGAGTCACCTTGGATGTCATTCTTCACATTCTAAACATGAGGAACTAAACCTGAAAAAAAATTCTGCCTTTAAAGGCATCGTTTAACAATGTTAAATCTGAGATGCATGACCCTACGTGTTATCAGTGTCTGTGATATGGTGTAATATTGTGGCCCTAAAAAAAATTGCGATTCATAATGATCACTTGACTTACTTGACTTAAGTGCACAGGACGGAGTGTCCCCTTGCGCTCCTACGGGTGGTCTGCCTCCATTCATTTCTGTCCTGGGCTTGGTGTTGGGCAGCCTCCAGGCTTAATCCAGAGTCTTGGCGGATTTGGTCTTTCCACCTCAGGGGAGGACGTCCTGGTGGCCGTGGCACAGTAAAGTCATTGGTGTGGACTTGTATTGGTAGGCGTTCCTGTGGCATACGTACTACATGTCCAAACCATTTCAGGCGGCGGTTGGATATTTCCTCATTTATTGTCTTGGAGATTTTCAATGACTTTCTGATGTCTACGCTTCTAATTTTATCTAGAAGATGGACTCCTGCTATTGTCCGCAGACATCTCATCTCAAAGGTCTCCAGTTTATCCCGGTCAGTTTTCCTTAGCGTCCACGTCTCGGACCCGTAGGTGGCTATAGGACGAATGAGGGCATTATAAATCCTGACCTTCAGGGCTCTTGAAATATCTTGGTTGGTCCATATATTGTTTCTCAGTCTGCCAAATGCCCAGGAAGCTAGATTTGTGCGTCTCTTGACATCTTTGGTAACTGAGGGGACTACACTTCCAAGGAAGACAAAGTCTTCTACCTTCTCTATAGGGTTGCCATCTATTGAAGTCTCCTCATCATCGGTTGTCATGATTCTGCATTTAGCTTTGTTGATTTTCATTCCCCATTTACCACAAACTTCCACCAGCTTGTTTGTTGATATTTGGAGTTTGTCATAGATGAGTTCGAGTAGAGTGGTGTCATCTGCATAGCGGATGTTGTTAATGCGTATGCCACCCATCTGTACTCCACTGTCTAGGTTTTTTACATCTGCCATCACGAACTCCAGGAAGATGTTGAACAGACTTGGGGAAAGAAGACAGCCTTGCCTGACGCCTGTCTTAACTTGGAACCATTCCGTAACTTTACCATTTACGATGACAGCACATTTGGTCTGATCGTACATATACTTGATGAGGTCAATCAAGTTCTTCTCAACTCCTATTGAAAGAAGGCACTTCCATAAAGCATCCCTCCAGACAGTATCGAATGCTGCTTTGAAGTCCACAAAATTCCAATGGATGGGGATGTGTCTCTCTTTGGCCTTCTCTAGCACTTGCCTGACAATGAAAATAGCATCAGTGGTTCCTCTGGAGCTCCGGAATCCACACTGCTCTTCCGATAAATGCTCTTCAATTGTCCCTTGGATCCTACTGAGCACCATCCTGCAGAAAACTTTAGCCGGCACTGATAGCAGTGTTATGGCTCGGTAGTTAGCTGGGTCAAGTTTATCCCCCTTTTTGTGCACAGGGGTAATAAGGCCTTTGCTCCACTCAACTGGTGTCTTTCCTTGTGTAAAAGCAGTGTTGATGATCTTCAGCAAGATCTGTGCCATTGCTGGACCACCAGCTTTCAGTGTTTCAGCTGCTATGTTATCAAATCCAGTTGCTTTGTTATTCTTTAGAGCCTTGATCGCAGCTTTAACCTCTTCTATGGTAAAAGGTGAAGTCTGGTTTTCAGTAGGAGGTTCAGGTATATTGCGAAGTGTGTTGGTGTCTCTCGGGAACTCTGTATTAAGATGGGTGCTGAAATGTTCTTTCCAACAATCCAAAACATCTCCTGGAGCAGTCTTGAGGACCCCCTCTTTGTTCTTGGCTGCTGGCTGTATCTTCTCCTTCTCACCAGCTAGTTTTCTTACTTTCTTAAATAGCTCATGGCTGTCATTTCGTGCCTGTGCTGCCTCCATTTCCTCTACTTCTTTCTTGAGAGTCTCCCTCTTCCACTTTTTGACTTCATATTTAACCTTTTTGTTAAGGCGCCGATACTTCATAATATTATGAGGGGAGTTCAGTTTAGTTACCCTAGCCTTCCTTCTGAGTTCACAAGCATCTCTCACATGTTCTGGGAGATGTTTCACTTGTTTCCCTCTCCTGATGCCAACAACTTGCTTGGTAGTCTCATTGGTTGCATTCATGAACTTCAACCAGAGCTCATCTATGTCTGTATCTTCCAGCAGCAACAATGGTTCAAACGCTCCACCAATTCGGGCTTGGAATTCTTCAGCAACAGATGGGTTTTTAAACCTGCCCACATCATATGACTTCTGTACTTCTCTACGATCACAAAGTTTCTCAAAAAAGTAAAAATCTTTGAGTGACCGGTTTTACCATACCCATTTTCCCCAATAGACTGTAGTGTTATAAAAAAACGTTAGGAAACGGTTTTTGAAATTTAAATTCAAATCATAAATATCTTGATAATCAGACGGCGATCGGCTTGTAAAAGTCATGGGGTTCCTGACTGACCTTACGGTTTATAAGTATGATTGCAGCATGAGCTAATCCAGGATTTTGTTTAGAATCTGAGACAAGATCCCTTTAACCCTTACTGTACTGGGCTATTTTGAGCACCCACTGACTGGGGGGGGGGGGGGGGGCCTGGGAGGCCCCCCCCCCCCCCCTATGATCTCGGCCGTCGATTGTCCGATGAACACGAACATTTGCATGTTTGTATATATCTACGTAAGGAACAAGATGGTATAATTAGTTTTTTCCGAATATGCAAATTTTTGTCGTTAGCCTAATTAATTATGCAAAATGCGCTAATTTTATGCGTTTTACAGAAAACGTGTCAAACTCCACTTTTTGAATGTGATAACTCATTATTCATATGAAACTTCTTTTTTAACACAAAAAAGTTATTTTAATGTAATTAATAATGATAATTTATGCAAATTTTGATGCGATTTTTATTTTTTGTTTGTTTTTTTGATGACATGCGCATACTAATTGTTATGTAACGCCTTACAGGTATATCCGATTTCGACGAAAATGGTATCAAAATGTGCGTAAGACTTGAGGGAAAAAAATCATGAAACGACAATTCAAAATTCCAAGCGGTTGCGGCGCAATCTCCGAAAATGTCGAGGGGGGGGGGGGCCTCCCAGGCCCCCCCCCCCCCAGTACAGTAAGGGTTAATAGTAACAAAGCCATACCATACAGAATGAATGGCTTTGTTATAACAGTTCTTATGGCTGGTTGTGGTTAACAAGAAGTGCATATTCATGCAAAAGATTCAAGCATTAAAAAACTATGGAATGCAAGCTAGGTACAAAACTTTGGGGAATTTGCTCTCGAAGTAAACAGGAAGAAGTATTTTATTTTTTTAAACAATCCATTTAGTGATGTTTGGAAAAAATGCTCCTTGAACACAATGGTGCAGTGATTCACAATGAAATAAATTTGATCTGATAATTGAGAAAATTGGTGACGTCACCCCATTGTACAATGTAGGATACATAACGCGAGCAAAGCCTCCTTGTCAATATGACACAAGGTCCTTTTTTTCCATGTTCACATAGTTGCTTATCTATTAAGTTTATTTTTAGTTTCTCAAGGATGTTAGGTTTTTTGTCATTGAGCTTTAGTTTACTTATTTAAAATCACCTGTAAATTTCAAACACCAAGAATATAGAGAGATAAAATAAAAAGAAACGCATGTCTGGTTTCTAGAAACCACATTTTAAAGTGAGCCCTGCATATCAAATGCTGGGAACATTTTTTAGTGTGTTTTTTAAGGGTTGATTAGTGGTGCATAAAAAGTCAAATATACACACACATGTATGTTTTCCAGTGGCTTGGTATTAAACATACCAAAGGGTTCGGCCCCAAGTAATTATTTTTAAAAAAATTATTCTCATTTGTAGATTTAACCTTTTACCGTAATAGGCTGCAATTCCTACCCAAGTTTGAGCTTGTATTTAGATTAACCCTTGGAATACTTCAGAATTACTTAATATTAATCCCATTAGAATGACATGTTAAGTAAACCTTAATCCCTAACACTACCTGTAGATTAAAAAGATTCTGTATTGCTACAATTCAACATAGTTCAATCGATTCTCGTAGTTAATTAATTCTGGAGAGCACTGTTCGGTTGAAGCCTATCTTGAATGGTATGAACAGAACTGCATTTTGAGAGGTAAACTAACTTTATTGAAGTAATTTTGAGCAGCTACTTATCCAGTAGATATGTTGTTTTTGCCAGCAAACTCTCAAATACATGTTGAATTCCATGAATATTTGTGTTCTATCATTACTAGATCTAAGATGAACATTTGAAATAAACAATTTAGAAGAAAAAAAAAAATATTTACAAACTTGTCTCTGAACATCAAATATTTTCCCCTCAGGCCCTTTACAAATTGTTAAATGATACAAATAAAGGATGAATAAACTTGGGAATGTGCAGGAGGGGGGGGGGGGGGGGCTATTTGGAGGCCTACAAGGCCTTTATGTACCGGTATATAGTATTTCAGTTATGTGGAGTAAAATTGCCCCAAGCCCCTGTGAATTATGAGTAGATCTTGTCTCATCAAATCTCATTTCTGTATATGTGTTTTCAATTGAAGATGTACACATAATTCTGACTTATATCCACAATAACAATAGTTTCAACCATAAGACCGGAAGTCAAGCCCCCATAATGGGGTTAATCCATATTGTGCCCAAGTTCAGTTAGAGGGCAGTGTACTCAGCTTTTAAGTAGAATGTAGAAAATGACTTTGGATCAACATTGTGTGAGAGAAAGAGGAAGACTGGAAACACATCTCGCTAGTGTAATTGGCACTGACAGGGAGTCACAAGACAGAGATCATGTGGTAGAGAAGTGACTACCACTCCTTCCCTTCTTAACCCTCATACTCCCAGCATATTAGTCTGGTACACTGCTTTCAAATGCAAAGGCTAGATTATATATCTCTTGGGTTAATGGTTGATAATCTTATTCCTATCTAACTTTTGAATATTAAGCTCATACTTAGGACATTATATGTTGTCCTTGAGGAAATACTAATTAGATTAAGATTAAGAGAACCTCAAAAACTATGCTCACACTGACATTTAGCAAGACAGTTTATGCTTAGAATGATTTAAAGGAAATACTGATACTGTGTGGTGAACTGACATTTACCCCTGGGACAGTTGTTCCAGCCTAAATTTTGTCAAAGCTGTAGGGTTAGGGTTAGGGTTAGGAATAGTTTTGGGTCCAGGGTTAAAGTTCAGAGTTCAGTTAGTGTAGGGATTTGACCCAGAGTAATTGTTGAAGGAGGAAGTCAGTGTTGTTTATAACTAACTGTATAGGCCCCTCACATAACACATAACATTTACATTCAATTGTACCAAATCTCTTTTGCAATCAGTCATGCAAATACATGAATGTGCCTTTGTTAAACCATTACATACTATTTATGCAAGCCCAAGATAACATTTTGCTGGAATCTATGGGAAGTATTTCGTCCGTGGGTTAATGATATAGGGTACCACACAAGCAATTACCGGTACTGCGTATCGGGTATAAGTTGTTGTTGTTTTCTAAGGGCACAAATAAAATTAAGGAAAGAGCAGCTGCAACACTAACGAAAGAGGAAATGGGATGTGTTATTAACACAACTAATAATATATCCTTTTTTTATTTGAAACAGGAACAGAATATCAATATCATTTAGTATCATTTAATAATCACGTATATATGTGTTGATATATAGTATTTCAGGATGTAAAAGCATAAATTCATTATTTAGAAAAATACCCTCCATCCTATTACCATCAGTTTATTCTGAAAATACTTGAGGCAACTTGCCCCCCCCCCCCTCCAACAACACTTGATTGATGCCCCTGTCATGCTTTATGTGCCAATTTTTCAATTAAATCTTATGTCGATCATTACAATATTATAAATTATTTGCTATTAGAATTAATGTCAACAAACTTAACTGACTGCTATGGCATGTTGAATCATGTTATGCATGGTAATTACATGTACATGTGTACATTGCATGACTTTGAGTAGGTAAATGGAATGTGCATTTTGTTTGTATAGTCTGCATTGCGTGACACTGATTTTTCACAAGAGGGCATAGTCTGTGGGAGGGGGAGGGGATGGTAACTCTTTAGAGAGGTTCAGAGTGAGTTTGGTTTGTAAATATGCTGCTGGTATTCTATAGAGACTAGTGACTGTTAATAATGCATGATTATCGTAGCTGTAACACTTTATGGATGATGGTTGGACCTCTAATTTCATTAATTTCAAGTCAAAACAAAAACATTAATCTTCTATTTCTCATATCTTTCCTGCTACCTAGGTTCCGTCAAAGCCCTCATCAACAAGTTCCAACAAACCCAGCGGGTCAACGGCAACGACAACCGAACCCTCCAAAGCGTCCATTAATCCCTCATCGTCCTCGAGATCGACCACCACCACATCGTCCACCCGCAAGCCCCTCCAACCCAAGATCGATCGCTGCATGGTGTGTGACAAGGCCGTCTACCCCAACGAGTCGAGCAAGTTCGAAGGTCGCGTCTTCCATCGGACTTGCCAGAAGTGCAGCGAATGCAGCCGAACTTTGACCCTGTGGAACCTGGATATCGCTGATGATCAGCTCTACTGCAAGCAGCACGGCACGGTGGTGAAAAACAACCAACTCAAAGAGAAACTCATCATTTGATAACAATGATAGGACCAACTCTCCCCTCTCTCTCTCTCGTCAACTTTGTCCCTTGACCCTCTTAAAGCTGATAGACCTAGACTAGATCTTCAGTGTCAAAGACGTGATTATTATTGAATAAATACTAGCTATCATTAGATTAAAGAGTGCTAACAATAATATATATTATGTTGATAACTCTTATTGAACATCTGCCTTTGCAAATGAACATACTAGAATGCACATGAATATCACTTAGCTAGCTTTGCAGACTTGGAAGCACTTGTGGACTTGCCAATTTTGTTTTGTTACAATGGTTGCAGAAATATTTCTTTTTTTCACACCCTTCTTAGTAGAAAGATAACTGATGTATAGCAATCTGCTTGACTGATGTGAGAATTTTAAAGATACGATTTTAATCTGCACACATACACCAAAAAATATATATATATATTCAAAGTATATATTACTTTCACCATGTATAACATGTACCTGCATGTCAATTTCATGTACAATGTATAAACATTCAAAGAGATCAACATTCAGCAAATTATTGCAATTATTTGTAGGGACCTACCATAATTTAAAGAATAATTAAGTAAACCATGATTTGCAAAACTACTAGTAAACAGAAATCACATTTTATGACTAAGCTGAAGACAGCTTTGGTATATTTAGTTTTTGGTTGAGAAAAGACGACCATAGGATTATCCTGAAAACAGATAACTGTAGCCATGCAATGGGACAGACATATAAATACAGTAGGGGATTTTATTGTGATATGTATTCATCAGTTGTTGATATAAAAAGGATTCTGATTCCCTGTGCCAGGAATACAAAAAGCTTTTTTTAAAGTAATACGCTAGTTTTAAAACTGCATTGCAGAGAGGTACTTTCATGGTGTTATATATTAATGCAATTCATTTAAAAGCCTGATACAAATTCTTGAATAATATTATACATGTATTGATTATTTGTTATTAATAAATCCCAAATATTCGACCAGATGCAGTAAATTTGTGCTTTTTATGGTGGTGCTGAAATAAAATGAACAAATTAGAACTTAAAGGAAAGAAATAGATAGAGAGGTGCTTTGAAATGCTAAGGCAGGCAGTATGTTCATAGTGATGGCCAGTTTCAAAATACACAGTATCTGTTTTCAAAGGTTCAGAAATAGTTAAATCCCTTTTCATGAACTTAGGTCAATTGATAAAGGTGGCATGACATGTCTTATAACATGACATATTTTAGGTGCAATCTGAAGTTTTTTTTAAATTTTTCTACAAACAATACCAGACAAGTTTTTATATATAAATAATGTGAATGGTGTAAATGTATGTCTATGATAAACAACAAAAAAACATATATGAGAAAAGAAGAAACATTTATATTTTGTACATATGGTATATAATCAGGAATTTTGTATCTTAATGTGTTAAGGCTGAATAGGTGTATTTGTTTATTGACTTTGGAGTAAGAAGGTCATATGGTTGAATGTCTAGTTGTTGAGTTTAGTCATAAAACTGTATTTAATGCGTCGTTATCATCTCCTTCTTGTAAAAATAATAGTGCTACTAACTTGTCATGAAATTATTTTTGTTGTGAATAACACTGAATATCATTCTCCTTTAAAAAGACAAATGTGCTAAAAATGAGATTGATAGCATGGGCCAGTTTTGTTTTATACCAAATAGGTTTTTGGTTTACAGTATTTTAAGTTGGTTCATATTTACACAGTTCAAAGAGTACAAATTTTCAAGAAAAATTGATCGTCTTAAATGTATCTTTTTAGGGAGAACAAAAATTGTTTTATTTAGCCTAAACAAACGATTATGGGAAGATGATCCACTTTGTAACCTGTCTGTCTTGAGTTGAGAATTTGACACCGACCAGAAATATGCAAAGATTGTCAAGTTGCTAAAAAGATACATATACATCGTTCACTTAGAACAGAGGTTTTTTCCCTTTTAATGATTACATTTCAAAATACACATGTAAGTAAATCATTGATTTTCATTTTCTCTTTCATGCTTTTCACATTCCTATTTTTGATATGTTTGAATAAGGAATATTGTTTGTTAATAATACTATACATTAATATTATCTGTGAAATACAACTTGTGATGAATTTTGTTGAGTTGTAAAATCAACTTGAAAACATATTACATTCAAAATGAGATCAAATACACATTCCAAATAAAGGATTAAAAGAACAATTGGTTTTATTTCATTTTTTTTTTTACTGAATTCCATACCATGGCTGACAATGCATACTGAAATTATTTTGTTGTAAAACTAGATAAAACATTTTTTGGGAAAGACTTTAAACAAGAATCCTAGCTTGAAGTTTGGAGAAGGTTTATTCAAAATGATTCCACTGAAATAAAAGGTCTCATACTTGTATTCCCATTTCAATTATATTCACTTTTTGTATTCTCCATTTCATTTTAGTACAGAATAAATTAATTACCATTACAATTTAAAGGCTTTCTTACTTATTCAGGTATATTCCTTCCTTTTTGAAATCTTTTCTTTTTACTTTTGCTACAATCAGAATGGTTTATACATTATGTTACTCCTGTAGTTATTGGATTTTTAAAGCAGCATTGTTCAAAAGTTAATAAGATGAATGGATCAGGAAAGTTTTTTTGATAGGCAATAGATGGAATAGAATTATAGTTCATCAACAGGTTGGTTTCCTTTGATTAATTTAATTAATTCAATTCATTTAAAAGTTATTGACAGCAGAAAGTTTACTTGGCTATCTGCTTGTAATGTATTCCTAACCTTTGTGTAATTTGTTTAACCATTATTCAAACATTTATTCAACATATATTTAGTCTTTCTGCGATTAATATTTACTCCTTTTAATCCTTTTGATCTTGCATTCTATCACATGCTGGAAAACAGTGAAGCACAATGGATTTAACTTGTACACTTTTCAATCATATGATGTGTAATGATTAAACATATTATAATATATGTGATTTAAGTGCCTATGACATAGTGTTAGGTAAATCGACCGCATCGTGCCTGCATTAAATGGGAATAGAATAAAGATGAAAGAAAGTCAAATTTAAAAAAAAAATTGCCAAGAGTTGTTGAATAACATATCTATATTAACTCTACTTTACAAGTTTAGAAGTTGAATTATTGGTGTTTTTGATAAAGGATGCTGTAGGAAGGTTTAATTTGACTTGGAAGAAGATTTATTTCTCCATGTGATTTGTATAGATTTCGATTCAAATGTTTTCACTTGTTGTGTTTATGTACTTAAGCACGCAAGTCTTATGAAACCAGCATGTATTCATACACTTCAACGTAGGTTTAGCCGGAGTATTCAATTATGACATGCATACCTCAATTTTGCATGTTTAATCAGGTATTCTAAAAATTGAATAAATTGGAATTTTATATGGTGATGATTTTATCACCTGTTTTGTTTCAAATTGAAAAAGAATTTCCTGAAGTTCTATACATTTCTATATGAATTTAAATCTACGGTATGTGTAACTGTGTGTGTATATAATGATCCTTATATAATCATATAGTATAGTGTTATAAGCACTGTCTATTGTAGAAGACAGAATAAGTATATCACAAAGTCCTTATGTAAATACATTCCCATATTTTTGTCTTCAAAGTCATGCTTTGATTGATATTCCACAGTGTTATATGCAATAGAATTGGCTTCTAGTATTTTATGGGCACATCTCAAGTGTTTCACAGTCAGTTCATGAATAATGTTTTGTGTATACCTTTGTTGTATTGTAAATATTGATACTTGTTTAAACCACTGTGTATGTCATATAGGCATGAGTATTGTAACAATATGAAATATAGGATGTAATTTGTGTATCATGTCCAGTGTATTTAGATACTATGTATGCGACGGTAACAGTTTTATGTTAATACTTTCTCGAAGAATTAACACTTTTCTTTCTTTTATTTTTTATTTTTTAATCTCTCACATGCGGTGCTAATTGAGAATTTTGGAAAGATAGAAATAAAGATGCGAGCTTATTATACTGATTAACATTACACAAAGGCCTCCACATTGTGTTTTCCTTTCAGATTTATATGTGTCATAGAATTTTCATTATCCCTTCTTGTACTATTTCTTCCTAAATTTCACGTCAAAACAGTCATTTTGTTTTGTGGGGGGGGGGGGGGGTCTTTTGGCATAATATATATGGGATTTTTTTTTTTTTTCCTGCCCATTTATTTATTTGGTTTACTCTTTATAATCCTTAATACCATTGCAATTATTCTATGGTTGTCTGTGATTGAAGGCAAGGCCTAATGAGAAATAGGTTACCAGACCAGTCCCTTGATAGCACCAATGGTTCGTAGGAACACACAGATCCCTTCTTCTAGGACCGATGCCCCTCCCTTCTCTCTCTCTCTCTCTCCTTCTCCCTCCTTTTCCCTCTCCTTCTCCCTCCTTTTCCCTCTCCCCTTTTTCCCTCTCCTTTTCGTTCCCCCTCTCTCTTTCTCTCTCTCTCTCACTCTCTCTTCCTCTCTTTCACCCTCTTTTTCAGTTCTCCATTCCATTTTCCAATTTCTCCACTTTCTTTCTCCCATTCTCTCACTTTCAATTTCCTCTCCTCTTCTTTCTCAATGCTTAAAAATTTAAAATTTATTACAGTGACGTGAAGTGAAGTTTGAAATATAATTGTGAAGTATTTTTAATTTGTTTGGCTCCAACTCATCGCGTGTTCAATAGCCAAATAAATGGTATAAATTTATGATGATATAATCTAATATTTGAACAACCGAAAACAGACAAATCTTAATTGTCTAACCTGTATACATCTTGATCATTCTCAGCCATGAACCCCTCCAATTATTAGCGCCTACGTCAATAACCCCACCCTGTTCTGTTGCCAAGGAGTAGTGGACAATTACCAGTGGCGTAGACAGGTTCGTACACCTGGGGGGGATGACTCAGGGGCGGATCTAGCTTTTTGCTAAGGGGGGGTTGACCAAAATAATGACGATGCGGAGCATCGTCCACGAGCCGCAAAGCGGCGAGCCGATTTTTTTTGGGGTGTTTATTTGAACCCCGTAAGTGATGTTTTCCTGGCATCTATTAACACAATGGAGACCATAAAAAGCAGTGCATGATAACGTCTTTTTAAATCAAGTAACAGTTAAATACACAGTTATATCCAGAGTTATCATATGTTTGGTTAAGTTACCAGATGAGTTGAATATCTTCTCACAATATTTGCACTTGAAAGGGTTTCTCTCCAGCGTGCGTTCTTTTTTCTTTCTTTTTTTCTTTTTTTTTCTTCTTTTTTTCCCTTTTTTTGTTTTTTGGGTCCGCCCAAGGGGGGGGTTTAAACCCCCTAACCCCCCCCCCCGTAGATCCGCGCCTGTTTAATCTTGTGGTTATCTTGTGGTTTCCAAACCACAAGATAACCACAAAATACTTGTAAGATTTTCTTTTTTTTACCGTCTGAATTGGCTTTCACCGTGTGAATGCGGCTAATAACAATAAACACAATTACAATAATGATGAGGATTATTATTATCATCATCATAATTATTATTATTATTAATATTATAATTGTTATCATTATTATTATTACTATTATTATCATCATTATGACTTATTAAGTAACCAAATATCATTCCCCAAAACCTGGGGGGGATGATTGTACATGCCATCCCCCCCACCTTGTGAGGTGGGGGGGATGCATCCCCCTCATCCCCCCCGTTGTCTACGCCCCTGACAATTACATATTTGATCGAGGGGGGGGGGGGGGCGATTAATGCTCTCTGTATAAACAGTAGGTGGTATTCAATTAGTGACGGGTTGGAATTCACTGTATTATGCAAATAGAATGAACTCTGAATAAACAATATTCAAGTTGCAGCTTGATTGACCTTATTGTCTTTCGTCACCCGGGCTATTCCCGCGCGGATAATAAATAGTAGCGTAGCATGGGTCCGCCTTTCCAGTAAAATCAAAAGGCCGCCGATTAAGAGGGTGCGGGATTGGGTCCTATCTTCTCTTCTCGTCTTTTTCTTCACCTCCACCTTCCTTTCTCTCCCTCTCTTTCCTTTCTTCTTCTTCTTCTCCTTTTTCTTCTTCTTCTTTTTCTCCTTCTTCTTTTTCTTCTCCTTATTCTTCTTCTTCTTTTCCTTCTCCTTCTACTCCTTCTTCTCCTTCTCCTTCTTCTTCTTCTTCTTCTTCTTCTTTTTCTTCTCCTTATTCTTCTTCTTTTCCTTCTCCTTCTACTCCTTCTTCTCCTTCTTCTTCTTCTTCTTTTTCTTCTTCTTCTTTTTCTTCTCCTTCTTCTTCTTCTTTTCCTTCTCCCTCTACTCCTTCTCCTTCTCCTTCTTCTTCTTCTTCTTCTTCTTCTTCTTCTTCTTCTCCTTATTCGTCTTCTTCTTCTTCTTCTTCTTCTTCTTCTCCTTCTACTCCTTCTTCTCCTTCTACTTCTCCTTCTTCTTCTTCTTTCCCTTCGTCTTCTTCGTTGTCTTCTTTTTCCGTGTGCATTCAAATTGGGGCATGTACCCCTTATGTTTCAGTTTCAGTTTCAAGTTTTTTATTTCTGCATTTTCCATAAACAATAACAAAAATAACAATGAATACATTTTAGCAATATAATGATAAGTAATACAAGTAGTAATTCATATAAATAAATAAATATAAATAATCAATAGTACAATTAATCGTATTTGAAAAGAAAGAAAAGGAGGAGAGGAGACAGGAAGAAAGAGCGAAAGAAATGTACATCCCTTAGCTACGCCGCGGCAGACATATTTCGACAATTAGACAATCTTATCACAAAGTTACCTCGTGACAATCAATAGATATATTCCTCTAATGTTCGTGTTTGATTTCAGCCTTGTTTTCGTCTTTGTCTCGTTAATCGAGGTTATTGGAATAGATGTTTAGTAAGGATTCACTAATAAGGCTTTTACATAATTTTTTCTCTACTAATGCAAAGGTTCATTTTGTGTTTCAATGATGTATAATATTATAGCGTGATTTCATTGCTTTAAAAATAGCCTTTGTTTCTTGTATGTTTTCTGAAAGCGTTCACGAAACTCACTTTGTATTCTATTTTTAACAATTCAGATTCCAGAGAAATATTAATCTCGATATTTATTTTTCTAGGGGTGTTTATCTTGCTATTTAAAACACGTTTCAATTATTTTGATTAAAAAACTGTCGCATAATTTAAAGTATTCGATTGTCAAAAATATAACTAAGAAATCATTTTTATTAGAAAGCCATTCTATAAACGGTTCTTTACTTACTATAAATACGAAAACTGTTTTGTCATTTTCTTGATAATGTATACATGTGACATAACAATAATAATAACAATTATGGATCTATATTCTGTACAGATATTATTACCCCGGTCATTAAATGCATTCAAGCACAGTATGCATCATTCTCCACTCCCTAGGGAGTATCATCCTACCAGGTCCCCATTTCTCTCCTGGGTATGGAGTGGAAAATATAAATTAATGACTTGCCAAAGGACATTCGTGTCGTGTCGGAATCGAACCCCGACCTTTGTATTTCAAGTCAAGTGCTTAAACCACTAGACTACGACACCTCTACGTCCAAGGTGTAGATGCATAACAGAGGATCAGTATCAAAATTCAAAATAAATGTATATACAATCAAATTTTAAAATGTTTCATCCCTTTCAAAGCATGTATAGCGAAAAGCCATTGCATTCACCTGCTTCGAGGTATAATTGTACTTCAAAAGTCAAAATTTGGTGCGCATACATGAGATGTTGCTATATCAGACATGCCCATACAATAATAAACTTGCTTTAAAACAGAGCATTTCTTAAAGACATTCGAAGTGATTATTTACAAATTACATTCACATTTTCTGTCTCATTTGACATTTTCGTGGCAGATAAGATTCCACGTTCTGGGGAAAATACCCGTTTAAACAACAAATTATTTCAATCTGGACAGCAGAAATCCAGATTTACACCAAAATTGTTTAATTTTCAGGTTCTGGGTTTCTCTTTTACTTTTCTTCAAGGCTATGTGAAAGATACCTGTAGCCAGAATCAATTCATTGTTACCCTTTTAGTGATGGTTCTGCTTAATTTTAAATAAGTTAATGAATTGTAAAATCATCAATTAATAAATTACACATAAATTGTTAATGCATTACAGAAGCCACAAATAATAAAACAGGCATTCAATCATTTGTTTTGGTAATTTTATTTTTATTTGTAAGGCAAGACATTCAGTATTTTAAAAAAATGCTTAGTACAAATAACATGATAATTTCAGAAATACAAACACAAAAAGAAAATTACAAGACATATGACTCTTATTAATATAGTAACATTGATGGGATATGATAAATGCTACATAATAATAAAATAATAATATTTAATTAATATTTTTATATCTATTAACTGAGCACTAAATGGTATAAGCGTTATACCAAACAACAGAGAACTAAATGGTATAAGCGTTATACCAACCTACAGTGCACTAAATGGTATAAGCGTTATACCAATCTACAGAGCACTAAAAAGTATAAGCGTTATACAGAGCTGCCAACCTCCAGAACAGAAAATCAGTAATCACAAGGCTCAAAATCAGTAATTTGGGGTATAAATCAGTAATTTCTTATGCGGCGCTATGAATCTAAAAAAACGACACGCCAACACTGCGCGGACGCATGATTATCTGAAATTTTTGGTGATTTTACTCACAAACTTATTTTGATTGGAAAATATCTTCCTGATTGAAACGTTTCCCTGGGTGATATACGTGTTCAACTTCGTCTCTCATTACATTATCAAGAAAATGGTAGCCCCGAGGCATTCATCCTATATGTACAAGGTTAGTGCTGAGAAACAAGGCAATTATATGATTAATCTTCATAATTTTTTATTCCCGTAAAGTGTATTATGTTGTAAAATATGTTAGATCAGCAAACGGGAACAAATCTACTCTTAAAGAATAGGCACTTGAATTGTATTTTGGTGTTTTCATGGCCTTTTCGAAATTATTTCATATGGCGCAAATCTTTCTGCATCATTTTGTCCATGGTTGGTCTAGTTTGAAAGAGCGGGAAGATGTATGAGTGATGGCAGTCCCGACATGTCGTACGAAGTTCAAGAGCAAATATATACATTTACTTTGATTGACTACGTCATAATAGGTCATACGGGGTTTACTTTAGGTTTTAATTATCTATTGACAGTTGTTTTTATACTCGACATTACAATGACAATACAATGACAATACTGAGAAGTTACAAATTTGGTATCAATTAAGCTAATTACAAAGAAGGACAATGAAACGCTAACTGTTTTTAGATAGCAAATAATTATAAAGAATCCGCTGTGTTCGCGATATAAATATAGTTCGGAAATGTACTTTCCCTCCAAATATTGTAGCTGATTTATCCATGATAACATGTAAACAATGTCTGATATCGAATGTCATAAATATTCAGCTATTCAGTAAACAATAGCTTGATTTCCTGTCGCAGATATGTCGTGGTCTAGTGGATATTAGGGACTTTTAGATTCGCACGAAGACAATAGGTCCATGCTACGATCGACGTCCTTTTAATGCACTGCCATGAACGGACGTCACACGTATCAGTCCACGCAAATCTAAAAGTCCCTATTGTGTCACTGGTACATGGATCACACTACGGTTCGACTCCCAGCCTAGGCATTCACACTTATATAATTCGGAAACTTATTAACTTATATTTGCCTCTCTCAACCCAGGTTAAGCCAATGAAAAAGCATATATCAAGCATCTATTACGATTGCGTGAGCATTCAAATGACCCTATATTCTACTTCTCCTCCTCCCTCCTAGGCCTACTACACTGCAAAAACCAGGGTGTTAAATTTCTAACACCAGTATGATATTGATTTTTGTTGACACCATTGGTGTCATTTTTAACACCGGTCAGATTTAAGCATGCTTTAATAATTACTTGGTGTTAAGTAACATGGTGTCGTCTTATGCTCGGTGTTGAAAGTATCATCACGTGATTTCGTTTAAGGTGGTTGATTGGTCGAATAATTTGTCACAAAGTGTACGCGCGCTTAATGATTACTTTACACGTGTTCACAGAAGAATACGTTTATCATGATTTGTTCAGCAAATTATGACAATGCACATCAATTTTGTGATTTGTATTTTCCTTTGGCAATTATTGACCAATAGATTATTTGTCCGATCTTGTTACAATAACATTAACGTTTTAGCAATAGATATATTGATTATAAGATTACTAACCAAGACACAACATGCATATTTATTATATATTCGTGTACCAGCCTGTATCATTTAAATGTTAATCTTGAAATTACTTCAAATGATCTATATGTTGGAGTTAATGCAATGGAGATTAGAATATATCTATTGGTGGACAGTTGCCAACGTCGATTATGAATTATCAGTTTACCATTGGTTCTTCTACCCTGGTCGATAATAGGAAATATGGAATGTGGGACCATTGGATCAACAAGAATATAAACACCAAAAGTGGAATTGAATTTGTTATGATTCCAGATATTGTTGTTAATCTACACCAGTAGGAGTTGTCAAATATTACCACCAAGAGTGGAATTTAATTTGTTATGATTCCAGATATTGGTGTTAATCTACACCAATAGGAGTTGTCAAATATTAACACCAAAAGTGGAATTGAAATTATCTAATTCCAGAAAATGGTGTTAAGTAACACCATAGGAGTTGTCCGATATAGATACCAAGAAAGTGTTAAATTGAACACACTTGGTGTCAATTTTAACACTCTGGTTTTTGCAGTGTACTACTATACTATTAGTGCCCCTACTACTCATACTACTTCTACTAATATACTACTATACTACTACTACTACTACTACTACGTTTACTACTACTACCACTAATATGTCTACTACGTCTACTACTGTCAATTATAAATAAAGGTATGGCTGCCCACATACATCTATCAACCAAAGACCTTTATTCATGATGGAATTGGTCAAGTAAAGTGGTGGTGGTTATTTTAACTGACTGCTAAAAAAAGCATATATACTTGTAAGTAAGCAACCAGACGGCCGACGGCTTTAGGTCCTCTCGGAGGATTAATCCCTTACCAAAGGGCAATAGCGCATCGACTCGGTTTCGAACCCGGATTACGAGACCACTGCTCTACCGACTGAGCTATCGCGCCTCCTCCTACTACTACTATTACTACTACTACTACTACTACTACTACTACTACTACTACTACTACTACTACTACTACTACTACTACTACTACTACTACTACTACTACTACTACTACTACTACTGCTGCTGCTACTGCTACTGCTGCTGCTGCTGCTGCTGCTGCTGCTGCAGCTACTACTACTACTACGACTACTACTACTACTGCTACTACTACTACTATACTAGATCTCTTACTATTATTGATATGCTTGTTGGGACAAGCTCTTCAAATCAATACCACCATGTTTAATCGAATTGCACTTTAGCATCGATACCAACCCATTTTGGTTTGTAAAAGTTCAAGGCCCCAATTAATCGAATTTATTTCCATTGAATTAACCTTGTAGCGATGAATTATTAATTACGTCATTTGATTGAGTTGTGGCGACATCTTAAAAATTGATTGCACTATAAATAAATCCACGTAGATCTGGGTAGTTTACATTTCTACGTTAGTCGACGTGATGGAAGAGTGCCTCTTTTTTCCAATGCTATTTTCTGCTTTTTGAAAATCAGCGTATTAATGAAGAAAACGTACATGTATTCTTATATTTTTATATCAATATTCCAATTGAAATATTCCTTGGTTGGGTTTGTGTGTATGTCATGTAATTGTTCTTAAACATGACAAACAAACATACAAACAAACATAATTGCCCCTGCTTGATTCCAAAGTTTACATTAATCGCATTTACACAGAAGACATTTGAAGAGTGTGGAGAAGGCATGGACCTCGGGAGATGGGGGGGGGGGTGGAAATGAGCCTACTGCTCTCGATACAGAATTAGCAATCCTAGCTTCCGATCATTATGCCCTCCCCCAACATCTTGGAAATCTATTGTCGCCTCTGAATACATTTGTATGAATTGCTTGAAAGAACTTGAAATGTCACCTCAATTCCATAATATTTCAGATGAAAGGTGTAACCCCCAAAGCGTCATACATTGACAAGTCATAATGATCAAACTGTTGATTAGAACTTCCGCACCTCATCTGAGTTCCTATGTCACCGCATCACTATGTTTCAGGGGCTTCGATCTTGGGGCACATTGGGGCAGCTCCCCCTCCCCTTTCCCAGATCACATTGATTACGAAAATAAAATGTGTATTCTATGCCGTGTAGGCTTCCGAGTAAGTTTTTTTTTTGCAGGGGCGGCATTACCAGGTGGAGGGGCGATTGGCCCAATTTATATAAATTAAAAAAGACCGGTGCCCCTTTAAAAAATAAACTCTTGCACTACCCAAGTGAACCTGCCCCCCCCCCCCCCACCCAAGCTGACATAAACTGACGTCTTTGGCGCCCCTGTTACTGCTTGATGTTATCAGAATTCTATTTTCATCACGATCAGGGCTTATCATTGTAATGCTGATGGTATCTATTGAATCACGCATTTTGGAAATGAATGCTCTGGTATTGTTTGTCAAGTTCACTCGATCGAATACAGATCACGGGGTTATTTAACCTATGAAGATTGTTTGGTGATGTTATCGAATGTTAAGGGTGGACAATAAATGAAGAGATGACATAAATGGTGGTAGTGGTGGTGATTATGACGGTGGTGGTGATGGTGGTGGTGGTGGTTGTGGTGATGATGGTGGAGGTGATGATGATAATGATAATGATGAGGGTGACGGTGGTGATGGTGGTTGTGATGGTGGTGGTGATGATAGTGTTGGTGGTTGTGGTAGTAATAGTGCCGGTAGGGTGGTAGTGGAGGGGTAATAAAACGAAACCCCCTATCGGCCAATCCTAAAATACCTCATCTTCTAAAATTGAAAAAAGGGGGAAATGGAGCAGAGATAATTGTGAATTTTTCTTTGTCGACAACATCTTTAATATAAAAAGTTATATATGTTGTTCATTGAGCGGAAGACACGAAAAATATATACTTTTTAAATAATGGGTACCTGGCAGGAATTAATTCCTTGAAATGCTAGAGCGCTGTAATGTCAGCTAGGCTAAAGCAGGGGTTATAATTTATTAATGCGCCTCGGAATAGAATTTGTAGATAGACGGCGCTATAGAAATGCCTCTAATTATAATTAATTAATTATCGTAGGAAAATCAGGCACTATTAAAGCGACGATGATGATAATATTACACTGTAAAAAAGAATTTGTTCATTGGTAATTTTTACGTATTTTTTCCATGTAGAATTTACTTGAAAACATTAGTTTTGCCACTTACGCACTAAATTTAAGTCTTGCTAACTCAAACTTTCAATTTAGTAGAACATACGTGGAATATTTAAGTAAAATCAAATACATAAGAACTTTAAGTAATTTCAACTTGTATTAATTTAGTAATTTTAACTCAAAATCAGAAATTATACGTATTACTCAAACAATTTATGTTGATTATTCTTATCTTTTTAAAGTAAGGACCGATGCAGTGCGTAATAGAAATATTTACATAATTTATGAATATTCATTAAGACCAAATTAAACTCTTTTTTAAATAAAACAATTCTTTTTTGTGGTTGAATGAAAATTTAAGGACTTTAAAACATTTACTAATTCATTTAACATGGCTAAGCAAAGACAAGACAATTTTTAATTGTTACCCAGTTCAAAACAAATAAAAACTTGATATTTCAGGAAATTGTCAACCAATTTTCCTTTTAAGATGCTATGATCAAGTATATATAAAATTTGGAGCCTTTCAATATGTGTCGAATTGAAGCGTATGTAATAGTTTGTGATGGTGGTAGATACACTCAAAAAAAAAGTGCTAAATTAGCACTTAAAGATTCAATTTTAGCACTTTTTAGGAGCTCGCATAGTGACTGCACTCGAAGTGCTGAGTTAGCACCTGCACCCGGGCTACTTTGCTAGCACCCAAAGGAGCTGACTGTTGTGCTAAATTTAGCACTTAAAGATTCAATTTTAGCACTTTTTAGGAGCTCGCATAGTGACTGCACTCGAAGTGCTGAGTTAGCACTTGCACCCGGGCTACTTTGCTAGCACCCAAAGGAGCTGACTGTTGTGCACTAAAAGTGCCAAGTTTTGCTCTCTTTTGGGTGCTAGCAGAATAGCCCTTGTGCAAGTGCTAACTCATGCGTTGTTTGACATGCCCCATCTACATTTGGTATGTGGTCAAGGTGGATGTCCTTCGTCATTTACCACTTTCAACTCTTACAGGAAACATTTATTAAACCAACATCCACAAGAAGAACCTGAACCTGAAGTTGTACAGGGTATGGAGGGTCTAGTTGATGCTGATTTGGGTGTTGCTGTTGGTGAAGTGCATAATCCTGCAGCAGATGATGCATTTGATGATGATGATGATAGGATAGGCCTACTACAAGAACAAGATGGGAGCAATGCATAATGACAGTACAAGACAATATGAATATGACAGACAATGAAAGCGGACAAAATATACAGTTCATTAGGTAGACAAAGGAACATCCCTTCACTGCTATTATGTAAAAATGTGTAGAACAGGTGTCACATGCATATTCACCTGTTCTACACATTTTACATAATAGCAGTCAAGGGATGTTCCTTTGTCTACCTGAGGAACTGTATATTTTGTCCGCTTTCATTGTCTGTCATGTTCATAGTGAGACCAGCTGCATTTTTCATTGGTTCTCTTTTATCAAACACCAACATGACCCATGCTATGACAAACAGAGTGTTATCTGCTGCAACAGCTTTGAATACTGATGTTGTTGACAGTTTAAGAAGCAAAGTTATTCAGACTTTTGAGGCCTTGGGTATTGACCTGGAGAATGAAGAATGTAAGAATCTCTTAGCTGAATTTGATTCAAAAACAAATATTCACAAGGTAACAGCTATTATACTAACCGACCAATCAGATCAGGTTATGCAGTCAGCACTCGATGTTAAGTGCTGCATATTGTTATAGCACTCGTTTTCTGCACTCAAATATTCAGCACGTTTCGGTTTCCTTGTTAAAGTTAACCCGTCAAGTGCTGATTTTGGCACTTCAAGTGCAGAATCTCACTCAGCACCCAACATTTAGCACCTCAGTTTTTTGCGTGTATATACGGTTAAATGATTAGTGAATGATTAGTGGATGTTACTTGTTAGATTAGATGGGTACCAAATCGTGCAATATGTAATCCTATCATAGCTTTTTTTTAAATATCTAAAATGATTACAATAGTTAAATTATTTACGTTAATGTAACTCGATTTAACTGAGTAAAAATTTATTCAGCAAAATAAGTAAATTCTACTTAAGATGCCGTAGGTAATATTTACTTAATAAAAATAAGGCAATTCTTTTCCTCAATTTTATTGAGTTATTTCGACTATTATTTTTTTACAGTGTAGGTCTTTGACAGTGGAAGAATGCAATTCACTGTACTAAAATTACTGATGTTTTAGTAGTGTTAATCTTTATGCAAAATATCTACTTAACTTAGCATCCATATAGCACTGCATAACACTTGAATAGTCAGTGTTAACCGTAAGTCGGTTTGAGAAAAGGGTGATATAATAAAACCCATCTATACTTATGAATAATCCATCCAGGAGATTATTCATTATTTCTTGCCTCCTAACCTTTTGAAATCACTGTCCCCAAGAGCTCGAAACGTCATCACCATCAATAACAAGGCATCTGGAGAATTATGGAATACAATGCGCTCTTGATTTCAAGTAGGCTGTACGTATCAATATTTAAATACGTGACAACGATCTGCTCCGAAGCGCCATTCATACGAGGTTATATTATATTGAAGGAAACGAAACACGACAATGCAGAGTAGGGTATTTGTTACCGGAATATACTATTCACACGGCCGCTCATCTTTGAGCATGTTGAATCCAATGTAAGGTTTTTGTTCGTCAGGAGATGAAGTGACCAACTCTTCCGCAGCATTTCGTGAACATCAAGATGGGTCAATTCTTCACCTAAATAAAAGGGGTTGCACACGGAATAAGAAAGCGGGAAGTTGATGTTTTATATATTTCATCATTATAATTAGCGGCAGTGTGGACACTCCATTCGAGAGAAGAGCACGCGTCATCCGCATCTTTTATTGCTATAGCAACCACCTCCGTTTCCGTCCTTAGTACCGAAGCCAATCGTAATAGATCCTCCCCTGGATTCGCTCGTTTAGTAAGTGTTCGTTATTTATACGTGCACCGCGGGAAAAATGCATGCCGTTTTGTTGATTAGGAATGGTATTGTATCACAAATGGCGGAAGCTTAGCCTTCATAATATCGGAAATGTCATGTTGGTAGGTCTTCATTATGCTGAAGCTGTGACTAGTTTGAGCAGTGACGTAGCTTGGGTCCTGTCTTGGGGGGGGGGGGGGGGGGTGGGGGCTGTCTTACTATAGATATGCCACTCTCCACCCAGCTGTAAATTGCTGGGGTAATAATACTTGCAGGGCCTTAAATGGCATCATGAATAGAAGCATGATGCTTATGAGCCATCCCTAGGTAAACATGATATTAATGATAATTATCATTAATATTATCATTGTTATCATTAATGTTATTATTATTATTATAATTTACATTGTTATGATATCAGTGAGGTCTGAGCGACCTCTACCTCCCATAGCTCAACCCAACTATCCGTTATATCAGTGGTGTATCCAGGATCCTTTGACAGGTGGAGGAGCACAAATCATCCCCCCCCCCTCCCCCCCCCCCCAAAAAAAAAAAAAAAAAAAAAATCCCTGACAAGACATTCCCCTCTCCAAACAAGAAAATGGAGACTAAACTATAACATAAAAATATTCATCCCTACCTTTGTGTTTTTCAGTTATTTGCTTTTTGCTTTTCACAGAATTTTAAATATAATTGTGCCTTCCTCCCCCGCTAGAGAGTCTGGATCCACCACTGTAATTAATGTGACACCCATTAACCAACCCTCATTCTTTGATATTAACCAGCTCTCTGTCTATGATAATGATAATCCTAATGATAAAAAAGTGAGATAATTTCAATCTTAATGAGTATAATATCCTTTAATGAGTAGACCCGCGATGCAAACAAATAATAGGGACTTTTAGATTTGCGTGGACTGATACGTGTGACGTCCATTCGAGGCAGGGCATTAAAAGGACGTCGATCGTAGATATCCCCATTGTCTGAGAATCTAAAAGTCCCTAATAATGCAATACTACAACCCTATATAATATATTAAAAAATGACAACCTTCTTTAGAGGTGAATTCTTTTGAGGTCAAGAAAACAAAATTACAATCATACAGATATATACATTTCTATAATAAACGTGTGGCAAGGTTATAAAATATAAAGTTTGCATTGGTCAACGATACAAATATAGTCTCTGCAAATACAGTAAGTTATTGGTAATATTTATTTAGCGGACTGGTGATGTGAGTTTGAGGCAAGGTGGTAGAGGTGTCAAAAATGTCAAAACCAAAGTCTGCGACGCTATTCAAGATGACTCAAAACGTCACCTCTTTTGTAAATACGACTTCCAGAGGCGTCGCTTGAGCATTTTAAAAGGACTGGCTGGCTAGGGGAGATTCCCGGGCCAGATTTCCTAGCATTGGTATATCATCCTACTGGTTTCGAAATGCTGGAAAGGGATCAAATGTAGAGACTTGGAATTTAAATTTTTAAAGATGTGCATGACAAGGTCCTCAGACTTTAGCGTTGCCCTACCGAATGTCATAACACTTTAAAATAAAATACATTTAGAAATTTGTCCATAAATTCAAGGGTAAGTAAGAGGCTACCGAATTTACACTTTTCTCTATCCACTCCTGAATTCGGTGACAGATGTTTATCGTGGATTCATAGGGATGTACCACCCGTTCGCCCAATCAAGTGAATTCCGTGCTGATTTCAATAAGTGAGTCAAGAAAGAAATACAAAAATGACTCATATTAATACAAATAAAACGACACGATAACTAATTAGAGTATAGACGGAGTATTGATTATATACCTTGACCGAGTGTGTAGGCGTTGTGGATAATTAGCTAATGAGTATGTGTGTCATTGTGTGTGCCCTGGGTGGGAACCAAATGTTACGATCGTTCGTAGAAAAATGACGTATTGCGTGTTGACCCACCCGCCATTTACCAATAAGATAATAAGGGTATGTCGATAATATTTCCTCTCCGATTTCCTCGAACTCTTCTATTCTATATAACACTAGCAGCTTTGAATAAGGGAAAAATTCGGCCATTCGCCGCTTTTAATAAGATAATAAGGGTATGTCGATATTTATATTTCGTTGAACTCTTCTATTCTAACACTAGCAGCTTTGAAAAGGGGGGAAATTGGGCGATTTGACACTTTTTAAAGATTCCAATTTCCACTGGTGCGTAGAGGAGCCCCATAATGACGCAAATAAAAAAGTGCACTTTTTAGCGGGGAGGGGGTTGCCCCTTCCGGCAATATTTCACACCCTCTCTCTTTCTCTCTCTCTCTCTCTCTCTCCTCTCTCTCTCAGATATAACTAAAAAAGCATCTAAAAATGGAGTCGTTTTCCTTTTGACCACATTAAACGAAATTATTTGCAGGAATCTAAAGCAATATAAGATAATACAATTTCAACAACCCACATTTATCCCTTCATCATGTCGGCTATGTTATTCCTATCAATTTCTTTTCTCCAACACGAAAATGCAGCTGTAACATTAATTACCCGTAGGCTTTCCTCCTTCAGGTATTACCTGACTGTGTTGCAATCTCTTCCATTATTCCATTTTTGTTGGCTTTTTACATGTTCAAATTTCTCTTAGATAATTATGGTGGCCCAGAAGGGACATGGCGAATCATGAACTTTGTCGCGAATTTCACAGCAAAGCTCATGATTCGCGATGTCCCGTCTTGGCCACCATAGATAATACCTGATTGTTCGGCTTTGTATTCTCCTGAATAATTCTATCGACATAAAGTGGCATTGTCCAAGACGGATGAGCTTGAACATAAAGAGATAAGTTATTGACTGCCTCTGATGGAATGTCTTTATCATGACCCTTCTTTTGTTCTCAACATTCCATCCTTATGTCCTGGCCAATTATATTTTACTGTTGTCATGGTTTAAGGTCATGTACTATAATGACAATGTCACGTTGATGATGAAATGAATTACAATGTGATCCTCATCTTTTGCATAATTATGTTAAATCAGAGGCGTAGCTATACGAGGGGCATGGGGAAGGGGGGGGCGGCTTGACTTACAAGCAGTGATTATAACAACGTTCTGTTTCATTCTTCACCCTTTCTCCCCCCCTCTCCCTTTTTAAATCTTTGCAAACTAGATCCCGATAATATGTCAAACTTAAGGTTTTGAGAAACGAATGATTAAACAAAACAAGAACTGATGATCATGGTGCTGTATTTATGATCCCCAATCCATAATGAATATTATACAAATACGAACGCAATATATAATAAATAAGTAAACTTAAAAAACAATGAAATAAGAATAAAAACGAAAAAAAGAAATAGAAGGGAGAGAAAGAGTAAGGAGGGAAAGATGAGGAGGAGTCAACATGAAAAGATGATGATGATGCGACTCACTTCCATACTCCTCCTCTCCTTCAGTGATGTTACCACCATGACACCTGTACTGACCAGCGATAGCGTGCAATTTTAGTAAAGGCCATTATGACAAATAACACAATGGTGATGAAATAGAGCATGTTCATCAGTTCTTTTATTATGCATTCCCTAACAACTTCTAAAAAGTATAGTATGGCATTCTTAAATCTAATGTTCAATGATTTGACAATAGAGAGACGGAGATAAACAGAGAGAGAGAGAGAGAGAGGGGGGTGGGGGCGGCAATATTATTATACCAATGCTTAAAACTCAATTTCCTAATCAGTCAGTATGGATGTACATACAAATAATGCATTAATCAAACAAAAGACAATCAATATGGAAAGAAAGAAAAGAAAGATAGGAAGGAAGGTAAAATGACAGAAAGTAAACAAAGGGGAGAACAAATTGAAGGAAGGAAAGAGTACTGTAACAGTTGTCCAGTTGATGGGGGGGGGGGGGGGGGTAAGGATGGAAGGCTTTGAAATCTTCTTTTCATGTTTGTGCCCCCCCCCCCCCCCTCTCTCTCTCTTTCTCTCTCTCTATAGCCCCATTTATTTTCTTCTAAAGCCCCTCTAAAGTGTTGGGAGCCCCAATCCACATTCGCATTAAAAAAATGATGGCAAAATGTCACTTTAACTGTGTAATGATGTGAAAGAGGCTGTCATTTAACACTCAACTCTGCAAGGATTGCCAAAAATGCCAAAAATGTGATTGAAGACGAATATTGATGAAATAATACGAAACTTGGCTTTTGTGTTGTTTACGCAGAAAACCTAAATTTGGCATTCTTTATTCTGAAAATCCTTGCAGAAATCAATGTTAAATAACATCCTCTTTCACTATTATACAATTGAAGTGAATATTTGCCATCAATTTTGTTTGGCTTCCAAAAATTTAGAGAGGCTTTAACCATTATTGTAACGGTTTAAAGATGAATATGGATGAAAGAATACGAAACTTAGGTTTTTGTGTTGTTTACGCAGAAAACCTAAATTTGGAATTCTTTATTCTGAAAATCCTTACAGAAGTCAGTGTTAAATGACATCCTCTTTCACTTCATTATACAATTGAAGTGAATTTTTGCCATCAATTTTGTTGGGCTCCCAACACTTTAGAGAGGCTTCAACGATTGCTGTGACGGTGTTCTTTAGAATATTGTCAGCAAAACAACGTTGGGACAAACATTACAAGAATGTCCATTGCCAAAATAACCCATGGAAGCTGTTAATCTCGTTTTTAACAGGTTCTTTTTCAATAACGCTTTTAGAGAATCAACGGGTACCGAAACCTTTCTATACAAACTTGATACCGATAATACATGATAACCATAGGTAAATTATTAAAGAAGAAAAAAATGATGACACTGATCGATGCTTATAATCTTTGCACTGCATGCGTTTACTCCACCCCTAAAAACAATAATACAGCCGGCGTCCTTAGAAGCCAATGAGCCATTAGTAATTGTACTTGATTGCAAAAGGCTTTTAGTCAAATGGATCTATATACACCCAACCAAGAGCAAAGCAATTAATTTGTCAGGACTATGCATAATTTGCATACAATATAGGGTAGTGTCAGACGATCATTGCTTTCCATCTGTATTGGAGGATATGGAAGGCATTTACGTGTATTAGTTATGCCTAATGTGTCGAGTATGATGGTAAAGAGATATTTAGTGTATGCCGTATATATGGGACATTTGGGACATTGTTTTGTGCCTTTTTGGCCTACTGATTTTAAATTGATGTGTAGTCAATTTAGTGATACCGTAAACGAACATTACTTGGTGGTCATATCGAGTGATTTCCAAAAGGAAAAAAACACAAGACAATACCTTCTTGGACATTTTAAATGTAATCACCCCAAAACCTTTTAATATAGACAAACTTAACAGAGAGAAAGAGACAGACAGACATACAAACAAAGAAAGCGAAGAAATAATAGATAACTCTTAGACAATCAGATATAATATCTAAGAATTGCAAATCATTTCAAATGAACAACTATCTGATCTTTCACAGCGTGAAAAGGCAGACAAAATAATAACACAAGGAACAAATCTTTTTTTGTATCAATGTTTTCTTCTTCTTTATTTTGTCTGAGTAAAACTTGTTACTGTCTTGATGTGTTTACATGTATCACCACATCAGGCCCGTAAACCAGTACAAAATCAACAAAAACAATCAAATTTACAAACCAAAATATCAAATGTAACAATTTTTTACAAAATTTAACTTTCTGACACTTTTTGAATACCAATAGCTCCATAAACAAATTTTCAGTCATGAATATATCATGCAAAAAATTCATGATACATAATGTGTATTCCTCCGTTGAATATCATGACTTTAGCCATTTAGAATGTTGAACATTATTATATATCTAAGCAAATACACATTACAAGCATTTTAACGGTATCATTACACTATCATTAGCCTTGGAATGTCATCCATCATTTATTATGGTTGAATATGGGTATCTGAATAAATAATTACATTTACGTATTAACCTCTGATTTAAGACAACAAGGCTGTTATGCCAGTGCTGTGTAAAGTAAATGTCTATTTACTTATGTCCTTCATGTTCTTGATAAATATTGTATGTTCTAATGTCAAGTTTTCCATATAAAAAACATCAGAGCATTTTTACATTTTAACATATTTTAAACAACTATGACTAATAACACTTAAGGCAGAAAATGCAGTAGAGCATCTGTAAAAATATCTGTACATTGTGTTTCAAAAGATCCAGTAATGCACGATACTTTCATGATAATAACATGTATTTCAAAGTCTTTTAGATACCTGTTTAAGCGAATTCAAGTGTAAATGTCAATTGATATACAAATACATTTACCGGTAATAAAAATACATGTATAATTAATATCATCATTATTCATAATAATAAATATGCCTTTGTTTCTGTGAAACAAGAAATCAGTAAAATTAGGCCTACCTGTTCATACCTCTGAATAAAGATTTTCACAACATGACCATGTGCTGAAATTATATAATCCACAAGTGTCGCTTAGGGGGGTAATATCCCCTTTTTTTAAAGGGGGGGGGGGCAAATCTGCAACTGTTGTCGCAAAATATATAATTGCTGATGGTTAATTTTCAACTTATTTTCCTTTCTTACTTCCTGCAGCAAAAATATAATTGTTCCCTTCTGTTGTCAAATTTGGTTGGACACCCCCATTCAATTTTTGTAATGAGGCCCCTAATGAGCGCCATAACCTTCCATACACCATGCAAGTTCCATAGTAGTCTATACATGCGTTCAAATTTATTCACGCATTTCCTGGTTTAAATCATGGTTTATACAAAATAGTTACGACTGCTAGACCTATAGATAAAAGAGGAAATACTTTTTTTTAATAAGAAAGTTTGAATAGGGGCAAACAAAATCCTAGCATTCAGTGATTGAACGATTCAACAATCACTAATAACACAATTGCTATTCAAACAATATGGGACGAGGGCATGGCTTTGTGAACGTGCAAAAAGAGAGAAGAACTTGAATATACATGTACATTGAACAAATTGCATTAGACTCGCATGAACATTTGAAAGGTGATTTGGATTACATAGAACTGAGTCATTGTTAGTTAAAGGTGATCCTTGCTTTTTCACTATTTCACAAGGGCAAAAACGATATAACTGCTTCCGAAACAATTTGAATTCTAACATGAATCTACCGAATACCCACAGAATATTAACACAAAGAGCTGAATCTAGAGCAACGGTATATAAAATTTGGGAAACATAAGTTAATCTATTTCATGAATACACATACTATATTCGAACATTTGCACTGACAGCTAAGATCGTACATATCCAATTAATTTGGAACATTTTACTATTTTTATGTAAACAAAGAAATTAATATGCAGCTAATTTGATGAAAAAATTGGCATTTAAAAAAAATCATGAAGTTGTTCCTTTAAAAAATGAACATGTTTGAGCAGTCACATGTTTGAAGAAAAAAAACCCACCCCAACGAACATTAATACATTTTGTTACTAGAAAATCTTTACTTGTTCTCACTATTGCCTTTTGTACACAATACATTAAATAACTGTGATTGGTGTTGATATAGAGAAAAGGATTAAGATTTCAAAACATTGTCATGTCTCATTACTCAATATTCTGCACCTTCGGATTCTATTTCCATGAAGAAACCAGTGGGGCAAATGAAAAACACATTTTAGTTTAAATTTTGATGATATTTGTGAAGGTATATTCCCCTACTCTCATTTCTAGTTAAGGCATCAGTATAAGTTCAGCTCTGGAGTCAAAAAGATTTATTTTTCATGGAGTCACTTCCTGGTTTCGAAATTCCTTTTCATCGAGTTCAAATCTGGTTTTCAATACCATGTAGAGATCATGGGAAACAGCTTGCTTTGCAAATTGTACTAAATTCCCTGTACATGTATGAGTGTAACCACATGTTGTTGTTGTTTTGTTGTTGAATTTTTTATGAGGGGTGGGGGAGGGGAATGAATGTGCCAACAAAATAATATTGATTAGAAGGTGGGAGAAAATGTGGTTAAATCCAATAAGCCTAAAAAGGGGCTCATTGGAGCTCTGTATGTACTGTATACAACATGAGGGATGAAGTGCAGGGGGGGGGGGGGTCTGAAAAATGGACAGGAAGAAGAAGAGCTAATATATGCTGACATGATTTTAATTCTGCAGAAAACTTATCCCATACATTGACAAATATCTTAATACTAATTATTTTGGGGTGGGGCAATCGTCTGCCAGCCCCTACTTTTGGTTACACCGATGTGTACATCTTTCAGACAAAATTCCAGCAAGAAACATGTTACTGGTATAACTGAGATGGTCATTGTATAATCTTTGTTAACTCTTTCAGCAGATAAACCTGCTCTCGTCAAAGTAAATTGCCAGAAAGCAAGAAACATCTTCTTCATGCAACATCAATATGCAGATACAAGTAAGCTGGGGTTTTTAAGGTATGAATTTTATGCCTATTTTTATCAATTTCGAGACCAAACTTCCTTCACAACCAGATAGACATATTTTTCTTTTGAAATCACAAAACAGAAACTGATAATTAAATATCATAACTTATCAAAATACATGTACATTGTGACCCCAAGACTTAAGCAAGTTAATATAAGGAAGCTTTTGGCAAACATTTTTAACATATTTTTTATAATGTATCAGTTCCTGACAAAACCAACAATTTGTTTCTTTTCACACAAAAGGATCTCAGAACTAGATTTTGAACAGGATGAAAATCTATAAAAGGAACTGGAGAGATATAATTAGGTTTTAAAATACCCAACCATGCAATCAATCTCTTTTTCTCAATGCAAACGCAGAAAATAATATTTTCTGAATAGACAGATACAGGGCAAATATGATCTTTGAGAGACAGGGGGGGGGGGGGGGAGTTGGCAATAGCTTACTCATTCATTACATGAATTTGACTGATGTAAGATGGGATTTAGAAGGGGAGGATTACTTGCGAGTAATTGATGACTAACTGGTATGACAAGGATGTGAACAGTGTCAATGATGATGGATGTTGTTACTGAAATAGCTTCAAGTAGGTCTATGTATTCTTAAAATGAACTTGAAAAGCAAGCACCTCTTAAACGTTGTCAAGACTCAAGAAATTTTGTCCTACTATAAGGACAACTACGTATTCAAATACAGGTGTATACAAGTCATGATGTTTGAGGATTGAAATTGATACTTGTGCATCATTGAGTTTGGGAGGAATGACACCATTTCTTTGGAGAGCCAGAAGGGCATTAAATCCATGTTGGAGGATTTGATTAAATGTCCTTCCGGCTCTATAAGCAAATTAAAGTTTTCTTGCAAGGGATGAAGAGCTCTGAAGACGAAGACCTGCTAAGACCCATACAAAGCTTTGTGGTTCTCACTGTTCACTGATCCCCATGTTCTTATTGTTTCCAAGTGTATCATCCAAAAAATACTTCATGCACAAAATGTCCTTACCATAAAAGTTCTCAACACATAACCCACAAAAGCTCTGAAACTTTGTAACAGTGTCAAAGTCACTCTGAAGCTAATCAGTATTACCTTGGTTATATCAAGAAGCTTAATCCTACGTCCTTTGTCATAATCAACAAAAACTGACACAAGGCTGACAATGGGCCCAACTTAACCTCACATTACCCTCAACATTGGTCACTTCAGAGTCGGTTTGAAGGAATATTCAGCTGATTTTGATTCAATGAATGAGCATGTGCTCATCAAAAGGACATTTAACAGAGGCATTGCTAGTAGTATATTTGTAATACGGCTTGCTGCTAACGACCTTTAGTTAGGCACATATTATAATCAAGCAGCAGGATATTTATATAAACGTCCAAATTTGCTTCAGCATTTCAAAAGTAGATATTTGGAACAATCTCAGATATAAATATGCCATTGCAAAATCTAATATCTTCACTAAAAATCTGCATACATATTCACAGCTGTTAATTAAAAAATTAAGCGATTATGTACATCATATCTTAGCAAAACTTAGTATCATGCAGGTGATTGCAAGTATATATAATAAAGTTTGGCAAGGTGTTCCATTTAAAAAAAATTATTTCCATCTACAACATCATTAAATAAATAAGAGTATACACCTTTCCATGTACCATTAACATGTCCCATTTCAGAAATTCTAAATAGGATCTTTCATGCTATATATTACAAATGTACAGTGCATAGTTGCAAGGCATTTGATAGAATAATAATAAAAAAAGTGCTTAGTTATCTTATACATGTAGAACAAGGCCTCTTTGCAAACTTTATGACAACACAATATTTATTCTTTTATTTATAGTGTCTAAATGTGCTTCCAAAGAACTTTGGAAATTATTACCCCCATCTTTAGTTGAAGTAACTAGGGCACAGTGCATATTAATGAATGAATCCTACAACTGGTTGAAGAGCTAGTGGAAAATGTGGATGTACTGAGGCTTGAACCCACAACCTTGGCATCCCTAATGAAGTGTTTGAAGAAAAAATACTTCATGATAGGCCCTAGCTTTAAACTAAATGCAACTCATTTTGTGGTGCATGAATCATAGAAAAATATTTTGTGATCTGCTTTTCCCTACTTGTTTACATTTTTTAAAGAAACTCCATTTTCCTGATGAAGTTATATGAACAATAAACATGGCTGGTTGTATCTCATCAGGAGTAAGGCCAAAAAGGTAAAATATGGAGACATCAGTACAATATAATACTACTGGTCTTCCTATAATGACTGCTCAGTCTTTGCTCACAATCTAAATCAGAAATTCTTAATGCCAAAATATCTTTTTTATTGATAAGAGGTGCTGTTTGTTCAACCACCTCTGGTCATTATCAGAGAGGTTGACTATGTTGGTTTCTGGTGAAAATTGAAACCTTGTATCAGCATTTAAAACATCACAAGTTGATAATAAGAACAATACCTCAGGTTTAATGTCATCTGGAATATATTGATAATGGTATAATATCACATCGAAGTCAATAATTATGTATATTTGACATTTTAACAGAGGTATATATGACCAATTAATATGACCACCAACCCACACCGATCCTGTGCCCCAGAAATTAATCATCTGACATTGTAGCAGCATCGTTATATTTCAAGTTGAATACACTCTACAATAGAAATATCAAACAAGAATCTAACTTATCAGTGTTAGCTAGATTCCAAGTAAAAGAAATGACTGATACGGACAATGAATACAAGTATTTGAATAACTTCTGGGATATCTGTGCTAGCATTAGACCATGTTCAAAAAAAATAATCATCAAATCATAATATCACGAGACAGATGACTACTACTCCACAGTATTATAAAGGCATGTAAGGCGCTGAGTGAAAGACAAGACATAATTAAAGGTTTACGACTATATGATGTATACAAATATTGAAGAAGAGCAGTGAATAAAAACATACTAAAGCTTACATCTGGAACAAGTCAGAGTAAACTCCAAGAATGAACAAAAGTTGAAATTTGACAATACCAACAGAAAGTAAGTGTTTATTATTCACTGTTATTCTTCAATTTTATGGTACAAATTATTTATTCAGTATACAAATATATGGTATATATATAAATATATATATAAGTATATACTTTAAAATCTATGTTTTTTCAGAATATACAATAGAATCAACTGCAGAAAATGACAGGTTTAAAAAATACACTTTGCACGACAATCAAGCTCACAACATGAATTGCATATACTGCACAGAAACATACAAAATATACAATTTTTTAATCTATTTGAATTTCAAAATACTTAAATTTAAAAAAAGTGTATGTGCTATTTACAATAGAAATAAGAGTTAGAAATAAGAAATTAGAAAGGACTTCCATTTCTGGTGGATGAATCTTTTGTGATACATATTGGTTCTAAACATTATGAAACCCTCATAACATATATATATATATTCTTTCAACTTTAGTTACATGAATATCTACCGGTACCTGTAAATGTAGTTTCCTAGTGTTGGTTTGAAAATTTAAGTCCAGAGGCACAACAGATATACGAAAAAAATTTTTTTTTTTAATTTGGCATATAAATAGGCTCTTTAAAGTGGAAAATTTTCAGCTATGTTCTATAAAAAAAACTCCTCTTGACATATCAATATCAGATGTAACTTTGTAAATTTGTAAAGAAATCCTTGCACAAAACTAAATATGAAATTTCAATAGCGTCTTTCCACAAATAGGCTGCCCTGAATACCTACACATTCAATATGCAAACTTGAGTTTTTGCCTAGATTATTCAAGACATTATGTCTCAAATTTCATAATTGAATAAAGACATATTACAATGTCATTGAACAATAACAATCAAGTCTTTGTCTTTATTGGGTTTTGTTTAGGCTAGATACAAAATGACTAAATTTCATTGCAATAATAGATACTATGATAAAGCTCCTGACTAGCTCTTTTATTTACAATCATATGCACATAGATTCTTGCACAAAATTGAATTCAGTTAATAATTATAAATTTTAAGTATAAAAAAGACTACTGTCTGTGACACTCCGGGCACTTCTGTAGGCCATTCTCATCGCAGTACGAGCATTTGAGCGCTATAAAGGAGTCCGTCCAGTTGTTACGTAATAACGACTTCTTGCTACCGTTGCAAAACGTACAGGGTATGTAGCGATGACCGCCGCACCCATTGCAGCTGATCATAGGATTGTGCTTCTGTAAAACATAAAAACAAGACAAAAATAAAGAAAAGGGTGATTAGGGATAAATATAACATAGACAATATAAGTCTAAATGAGAGACTATAATTACTTTTGAAAGGATGAACAGTGCACAAATCCCTTGTAAACATTTTGGAAAACAGATTGATTAATTTCAAGCAGGAATATTTGATTATTTGCTTAGAAACCTTTGAGCTTGGATTCATTTTTGGGTTACATCATTTCAGTTGTTGAATTAGACCCCCTTTAACAAATTTCAATAATATGCAAATAATTATGTCATCCCCTTAAAATGGAAATAATCTACATGTACTGTATGTAAAAGCTCTCTAAGATAAGTGTACTTTGGCACCAGATATCTTTTGAAAATAAACTGTCAGAATTAATACAAAGATATTAATGGCATGTAATATATAGGGATGGACATTGTTTCATATCTTATACTGATGTTTGGTGCAAAATCACCTTTATATTTTTCCAAGGTGATAATCACATGCACATTAAGACAGTTCTTAAATTTTCTTTAAATCAAGGTACCGTATTTAAAAGAATCGTGTTCTATTCATAATGTGGTGGGAGTAACAAAGGCTAATAGGCTAACAAAGGTAATTCCCAGACAAAATAATGAAGTGCAGGTATTTCTGAATGATACAGGAATAGGATATATTGTTCTCTTTAATTGAATGTTATCTGATAGTATGAATGCAAAGACTTTAAAGGAATCGACCGAGAGCATTTTTAGTTTAGCCTTGTCGATCCATCACCTTTTGAAACATGTGAACAGAACTTGATGTAATCAGCTCATGATCTCTATGAGATATGGTATTAAAAGTGCCCTTGAGCTAGACTTGAGTTATTTTCTTGAATGTCTTTATGATTGTGTTTCTAATACAATGGGTGTCTTGGCACATCAGAGGATATCTATGTTTAGATCTCAGCGGTGTACACATACTCATTGTGAAAACAGAAACGTCATGAATTTAAAATGACAACAATTTTTATGGCAAGAAACTCTTATAAATCACAACTTAAATTCAGTGTTGAGTCAATATTATTGCAGTTGAATCCTTAAGTAGCAGAAAAAAATGAACCACTCCTAAAATTCACGAACTTTTCATGCATGCGACCATGAACGTCTGGACTCACACAGTACTCAATTGATTGAATGTGCACATTCATGTGCAACTACTTCCTGATCTAGTCAATGCAAATACAAATGAATGAATTCTAACTCAACCTTGGAGTGCACAAAGCTTATCCTAGCTAAGTCATTGATAAAGAACACACGTCATGCAAGAAACTTGACAACAATAGACATGTTAAGATATGCGGGCACATCCCGGTTCATTAGGTTATGGACAATAGAAATGAATTCAATTAGGAAACAAAATCTGTACAAAGAATTAAACAGATTTTATTTGAATTTGCAAGGTTAACAAAGTAGTTACCTCCTTGTTTGTTTGCACGATGTCTTTATAAGATAATGTGATATTTGTTCATGTTAAGATTATTAAGAAACTAAGAGATATACTGAAAAATAAAAAAGACAAAGAAAAAACAGATTGGAGGTGGGGAAAGAGAAGAAGAGAGAGGGGATAGAGATAGACTGGAAGGAGAGGGGGAAGGAGAGGGGGAAAGAGAGAGGCCAGAGAGACATACAGAGGGGTTGCAAGTGACACACCTGGCACTAATCGATATACTGAAACATATGGAGAGAAAGGGAGAGAGCAAGAGGGTAGAAGCAGAAACAACCAGGGACAGAGAGATATAGTAAATGAGGGCTTAGAAAGATACAGAGATAGACACATAGAAAATAATGACATCAACATGATTTTCCTGCAGAAAATAATAAAGAAAGAAAACAAAGTTGAGCTAAAGAAATTTGGTGGGTGATTTGATATATAATTTTCACAAAAAGAGTTAATCTTTAATCATTGTGTGGTGTGTGGGTCAACTTGTATTCCTCTGCGTTTACTGTTTATCTTACCATGGACCTGCATGTGTATGTTTGTTGGTACAAAGCAAGTGCTTTTAGTTTTAAGTGTAAAATACTTGACAAAGTAGTGCTGAAATGTAAGACATTGATCCTTCTAACAAAAAAGTTGTTAAACCCCAAAGCCAATGTAACAAGTAGTTCCTGCATCATAAAATTGACAAAAATCCACTTGTACATCGTGTACCCCTCTTCAGCCACAAACATGCAGTGACACATTCCGTCCAAACTTTGAGGGGGTCATTTGCATTGTAAATTAGCAGTGATGCTTTGACCGAGTTAGGTATTGATCGATGGTCCAGGAACGAAACAAAGACTTCATGGAACACAATAACAACCACCTATAAGAGAGGGGGGTCTGCGTTGTATAGGCCCATAAAGAAAGTACATCTATGTACAAAGTATGCATGAGTGGTTAAGTACTGAGCTAGATGACTTGCATCGACTGATAAATTGCCTTTGTTACAGCTAGGTTTTTTGGCAATTCCTTTGAAGGGAGCAGGTATACCAAAACATGGGAAGATGATGCAAAACAGGTCATTATTATCTTGATATAAAGCAAGAAAAGTTGGTTAACTTACTTATCATCAAAAAACCTGAATTTATACAGTAGGCAACATAATGATTGGATTTGTGGGAATGATGAGTTGATATAGATTGCTTGGAATTTCGCCCCAAACCTCAAATCAATATCGGTTGTTATTGACCATGCTTTAAAATTAGCTGGCATTATAGCAGTATAGCAATAAGCCTCATCGACTATAGGATACTTTGTAAAAAATAATGGGCAAACAAATAGAACTCTCTTCTTTAGCACATATCCTCAGTTATGTCCTTTCATTTTAAACTTACTTTTCTGTTTTTGACTTGACCAAATCACCTTTCCCTTTTCTTTGCTAGCTTGATCTTTATCTCATTTATCCTTCTTACAGCATAAGTTGTTCACAGCCAATGATCACTAGTGATGAGCTTTCATCCTGTTTATTTCATCATCTGCTTCTCATTATTTGCTTTATTCTTCTACAAGTTTATCCTTTAATATATATCTAACTTCTTTCTCCCACTTCCTTTACTTTTCAAGAACTTCTATAAATGAAATGTCAACAAAATTGACATAATTTGACAATCGAGTCATTCCTGCTTCTGTCATCAAACCCAGTGAACAAAATCATTTCTTACAAATTGTGACTAAAATTTGCCCTTGCCATTTTTTTTTAAATACAGACAGACCTGCTATTCCCAGTGTTATTTTTATTGTATACTACTGTCAACACTTATCCAAACAGGCAATTTCACAGGTGAATTCATTCTTTCATTCAAAATAGAAAATGAAGATAAATGACTATAAAAGATGGAATGCTAAAGTTGCATTTTTAATTGTAATTTTACTACTTTCCATCAAGCTTGAATACCTTTCTTGAAAGGAAAAGTAAATAAATTATCCACAGTGAAGGATGGTATAAGTAATTTGTAGTCCTGTCATTTTATACCATGTTTTAGAAAAAATATGTTATTTCGCTGTGATGGGTTTAAACTTCACCATACAAAAAAAAAATGGTTCAGAATTTCTCTGTCTTTTTGTAGATTATTCAGTTTTATGATTTTCTTTCCATGTCATTTATCGTCTTATCGTTTGCTGAAAGCCATAAGGGCATTAACCCTGTGTTAAAAAACATGTAGATGACTAAACACCCTTCTGGCTCCAAAGAGACGATACAATCCAATCAATCTACATGTGCTGAGAGCCAGAGAGATGATAACTCTGAAAAGTGCTACATGTATTAATCAACATCCTTCTGGGTCTCAACAGACTATCCCATTTGTGCATTTAAACAATGAATACAGTTGCCAATCCTAGAGAAAAAAATCAACAGGTGCTTCTTTCCTTCATTTTTCTTTTTTCAAAAAATCAACTACAACCAAATTCTTTGATTCTATAATTCTCTTCTGCTGGATGTGATATTTGGTTGGAGAGTATTCTTACCTCAAATCTTTTTAGAATTCTTCTCAACTCTCCGCTTTCGTTGAGTTCTTCCAGTTTCCTCAAATCCTACAAATTGAAAGAATACAAAAATATAAAAGAGTTTAATTTAAAGGGCAATGTAAATAAAATAATCACATGAAAATGTCAAGGTGTCTTGGAAGAGAAAGAGAAAGAGAGAGAGAGAGAGAGAGACTGAGAGAGAGAGAGAGAGAGAGAGGGAGAGAAAGGAAGAATAGAGGAACTGGTAGAAAAAGAGAAATCATCTTATGAAATATAAAAATGCAAATTCAGATCTCATTGTTGTATTTTCTCAAAGGTCGCTGCATGTAATAAAAAGAAATCATTATTTTGTCTAACATAGCTATCAGGACAATCTATTGTACTAAATATAATACTGTTAGATAGATCTCTAAAAAGCACATTGAACTGTCATAGAAGTCATACAATAAGCACAAATATAATCAAATATCTATAAAGACTTAATTATTACCCAAAAATCTGATGTAACTCAAACGTAATAAATGAAACGGTTAAAAAAGCAATCATTTTACTCATCAGATCCTGCTACCAGTCTAATTAAAGATTTGAAGGTTACATAAATGCAGATACAAAAATTCTGTCCCTGCATCGGCATCACGTATTGGATGCCCTTGAACCTCCATTTCAATAGACAGAACACACGCTGTGCTGTATTGGAGTGTCAAAGTCATTTTACACATTCCACTTAACACCTGTATGGAAAATTGCATACTGTAGGCTTACGTCAATGTGTAAATAACTTGTTTTTCTTGTAACTGGGGTTAGGGAATGGTAAAACATAAAGAGAGACATCAACTGAGTATCTTAGATATGATTGTGTACTTGTAATTCTTTAAAGAGTTTATAAAGCAGAAAAGGTATTGTCTATGATATACACATATACAATGTAGGCCTATGTAATTCCAATTTAACTTAACTATATACATGTGACTTTAAAAGTGTGTTTTGAATGAGAAATACTGTATTATTAGTGCTAATTTTGATGTAAATCTATTTAAAGAATTTTATATCACTTTGGGTATTTGAAGGCATAAAACAATATCCCAAAGCCTATACTGATTAAAGCTAGAAGCAAACACATTTAAATTAAAATGTACATATCAGCACCCGGCATCATAAATAAGATATAAATGAATAAGATATATACTACAAGTAGCTTTCTACAATGACAACAAACCTGATTGGTTTTTAAAATTGCATGGGAAATTGAAAACAAAATAAACAGGTACATGTACATATGTTTGTAACCAACTTACGAATACTTTGTTTAATTATCTAGCTCTAGATCTGTTTATGACCACATCTCATCAGAGATCACATAATTTGTCGATAAATATTCATTATCATGCCTTGCAGGCAGTTAAGTGTTGTTGCCATGACAACAAAGCAGCTTCTGCAAAGCTTCCAACGTGTGAATTATCCAGTGAAAAATCAATTAAGCTCTGCTTTGCAAGCTATGAAAGCGTTGTGTGTTGAACTGGCAGTCTAATGAATTTAATAATACTGTACATGTACGTAGCCTTCGTCGACCAGGGTAAAATTCTGATGTAATTCATTCAGTTTTTTTATTTCCATTAAATTTATTATAAAGTTATCATCATTTGGCATTGTAAATGAATAATATAATAATTGAAATTGTGAGAAACAAGGATTTTCCATTACTATTTTTGTAAACAAAATTGTAAATTGTAAACAAAATAATTTTTAAAAATGTAAAAACTAACATTGTAAACTCATTATTTACTTTTCTCTAATCTACTTTCATCATGACTGCAATTCAAGTCCATTTTATCTCTGCTGAAGTTTGAAATACTTCTTTCCTTCAAAATGTAAACAATAAGCATATCATTTAATTCATAAAATCATGGCTTTTGGAACAAAACATGATAAATTTCTTGAGATTCCATAATACATATTTGCATAATGATATGGAAAGATATTCAAACCAACATATATTTGACCTTCATGTTTAATGCAAAAGAATTTTATTGAAAAATAGATCCTTTTCTAAATCATAATCCTCAGCACAAATAAAGAAGTATTCGTTACAAATCTTCTTATCTGCCTCTACCATAGATTTACTAACACATGTTGTGCCATTTTGCATGAACAATTATTTGAAAAGGCTAGTATCCAAATATGAATAGGAATATACAGTAGGCTTACGAGTGCACCATGTGAGAGAGAGGGAGGAATGGGGAGTCCTGAAAGGGACTCTCAGTAATCTTTCTTGAGGATGTGTAGTCCTCAAAAGGACTGTTGGTGTAGTCTTGAATAGGAATGTTGATAATAAATACATGCTTTTTCATAATAAAATATTCTCAGCTAAAATGAATATAATTCATCCCAAATGGATTTAGAAAACTGTTTGTCACGAACACATACCGCCATTCTCTTATTTCTAAACATTAATCTTCAAGTTATGTCATATATTCCCTTTCAACATGATTCTCCTTTGACTGTTGGTTTACAGGTTCATTTACTTTGCTATTTGTCAATAAACCATACCCTTTTCTTCCATTTCAAAAGAATATTTCAAATTTTGCCACATTCTGAGTCAAACAGTCATTACTGTGGCCTTGCTTAGCCTACTTTGTAAACGAGAGCTAGTTTGTTCTAAGGGAGACAAGAATAGACTAAACTCCGCACCTTCTCTTTTCACCAGTGCAAACCATGTGCAAACAGACGGAACAAAAGACGACTGTGTGGCTGCATCAGAAAGCAAACAAAGCCTGAAAACAGTGACAGGACTATGCATAATACATGAAGGAAGTAATATGCACATGTACATGTACATGTAGATGTACATGTATGCTTACAATAATGACAAACCTACTTTGTTGAAACTTATTTCAGACTTGTTTCTGATACTTGTAGCATTGTACATGCAGTTTATAATCTGTGTTGGCTCCACTCAAATAAAAAACTGTCTAACAAGTTTTTTTCCTCATTTCTCGATCAAAATAACATGATACCATCTGCTGAAATACAAAGTAGCTTTAAAGGGATCGTGTAACAATGTTAAATCTGAGATACACGGCCCTACGTGTTATCAGTGTCTGTGATATGGTGAAATATTGAAGCCCTAAAAAAATTGCGCTTCAAAATGATCAAGAAGTGCCTCAAAAAAGTAAAAATCTTTGAGTGACCGATTTTTCCATACTAATTTTCCCCAATAGACTGTAGTGTTACGAAAACCGTCAGGCGAACGGTTTTCAAAATTTGTAATTCCAATCATAAATATCTTGATAATCAGGCAGGCGATCAGCTTGTAAAAGTCATGGGGTTCCTGACTGACCTAAAGGTTTATAATTATCATTGCATCATGAGCTAAATCCAGAATCTGAGACAAAGTTACCGGATCCCTTTAACAATAGCTACATGTACATGTACATGTATGCATGTATGAACATTGAATTAATTAGCTTCTCATAACAAGATGTATTTGTCTACATGTCTGCGGTGTAGGTTTAAAGGATGATCATTTATGGATACCTTTCAGTTTGTGTACACAGTGCCCTTCTTTTGACAAACATCTTTTGAGGATATTTGTCAAAGGAATGGATTTAATCTTTTATCAAGGCTTACATCTAAACTAATCTAAAGATTACAAGATAACTTTGGTGTGGGATTACACCATCTTAAAGCAGACCAACAAAGGTACATGCATCTTGGGTTTATTTGTCACAAAAAACACCTACTTGTCAATCAGATATTTACTGTAGTTGACTGGCCCAGTAAACTGACCCTTATGCTGAAATACAATATAACACTTAAGATTTAAAAAAATCAATCTATCTATAGTACTGTATATGTAGGAACAAGAAGGTCCATTTATTTAAAAAATAAAAATAAAGTTGTCCCTCATTTAATCATGTGTGTTTAAAGAATACATGTGTATGATTTATAAAAAGGTATGCTCCTCCCAACTACTTGGTAAAGACCACTTTCCTTTGTAAATACATAGTAGTAGTTTTGTCTGTTAATATCAGAAAAAGAAGTAATTACACAAAAAATATTCTCTTGGCACAGATGCCCCCAACCCCTCCCCCATCAAACACTCCTAGAACTTGTTAAGAGCCAAAAGTGCATTAGCATAATGTTGAGTGATATGTTAGAACGCCCTTCTCAGCAGGAGTTTGAAAGAAAAAAAAGACCAAAACAAAAATAAAGAAAACAAAAAAAAAGTAAACAAAGAAAGAAGAAAAAAACAAAAAAACAATTGTCAATCCCCAAGCATAAAGATTTCAACACTCACCCCAACCAACTCTCCATCTATAAAACAGATAGGCAAGTTGATATCCGCCGTGGTGCCTAGTCTCTCCTCCAGCTCCTGCTGATGTTTTGCGTTCATGAAGAGATCCCGCTCCTCGAAGCGCACCCGATGGTTCTGGAAGACTTTACGGACGTACTGGCAGTCTTCGAAAGTCTGTCGGATGATCCTTACACTGGTCGTGTAGATGATTATCCTGCCGACCTCATCTGCAGAGTTTACTACCGGCGTTTTCTGAATGAAGAAATCAAATTTAAATGAATTAAGTAAAATCATTGTGCCCGATGAAAATGTATCATACGAGGCTGCATAAATGGTACATCAATTGTAAAATATTGAGTCAATGAAAATGAATAATTAATATCAAAGTAATATTCACTTTATAATAATAAAGTAACATTAAAATGAATAAAGTGATTTTTTGTTCATGTATACATGTAGATGCATTCAATTATGGCTAAATACGGGTAGAAATGTAGAAGCCATGAGAAATATTGACAAAGTATTATAATCATCATTGTTTTGAATGACAGCTGAATATATTACAGATCAGGGAAACTAACAATTATGTAAAACACTGGTCTACATGTATGAGTGACAGCCTTGATCAATTGCCTGCATTATGAAAATATTCAAATCATAGCTTAAAGGTACTATGTCCCATTTGCAGGCCAAAAAAAATGAAAAAGTTAAATTCCAACTGCATTTGAAAAATAATACTAATTTAGAACTTCCCTAAAAAAGGTGGGGCTTGAAAATGTCTTCAAGTGGGAAAATAACGACTACTAGTTGTCAAATCGACTTTAAGGCTATAGAGCCCAAAAGTAATAGTCTTGATTTTCAGACAATTGTACTGAATGGTCATACGTTTTATGCTGCGCAAAGATTCAATCAGTTTAATCTTGGCCATCACAAGAAGTGGGTAATTGATGTAGACAAATGCTCATGTACTCTTTAAAACTCTTTTTATGTATGTTATTACCAAAGAAGAAAAAAAGCCAGTCAGTCACTCAATAGTGTCTGACAGTGAAGTCTAGCAAGTAAACAAGTTTCCTTGCATAATTTGAATATGAGGACACTGCTAACATTTAAATTTCACAGATAGGACATACATGACATATTCATAATTCCTGCAAAGTTCTACAGCATTTGAGGTTGGCTGCAAAAGGGACATAGTACCTTTAAAACTACAAAAATTGCACATGTATGTAACCATCAATTTAGGAATAAAGGTGTGTGTTTACTGTTATCTGTTATTTGAACCTGTACGAAATGGACTGGAAAGGAATTGGTGACATCACAATAACTTCAAATGCTATTCCCTTGAATCACAACCTTCAATGCTTTTCATCAATATCTTTTCATGAATATGATTTAGATTTGAGCTGGAACGTAAAGATTTCAACACAAAGGTTGACATTGACAGAAAGATGAAAGCAGATAATTCCGCTCACGTCAATTCTTGTTTGAATAGGGTTCCAAAATCCATTATTTTGCGCAAACAGATTGTGAGTTATGCTGGCTTGAAATGCAAATACACTTTGCACGCTTATACCCTTTTTAAAAATGAGAAATGTCTCTCAACAAAAAAAATCTATTTGATGCCTGTACCTTGACAGTATTTCAAACAATACCATGCATAAATCCAATTATCATTATTATCATTATTATAACATTAACAGACACCATACACAATTTTATAAATAATGACCCCCAAAAAAGAAAAAAAAGAGAAGATAATAACGATATTAAACAATAAATAATAAAGGAAAATTAAAAGAGTTAACAAAATTATAATAAAAACATGACAAACTGAAACTGGGTTTTTACCATGGATTATAAAGGTGTACAGACCAAAAAGAATATCATTTTGACTTGTCAGAACTCCAAACCCCCCCCCCCCCCCCCCCCAAAAAAAAAAAGTTCAAATGGATGCAGTGGCCATTACACATGGGTAACAATCTAAACAAATGTCACTGTGGAAACCCACTATATCACTTCCAAAAATGAGTAACATAAATATATGGGCACTGCAAATAATATAACTAAAGCATAAATATACATAGCTGTATAGGCGTACATGTACATGTACATGCAACCGAAACTCTCCCTCACCAGGTAACTCTCATGAATAAGTAATAGGGAAGGGGGCACATATTACAATTACTGATCCATTTCAATTCATAGATCAAAGAGTTATCGATCAGAAAGAGGGGGACAAAGAAGGTACAGCCCTGATGTTCTCGCCAATTAATGGCGACTTATATGGACACCATTTTTATTCACATATAGAGATAGGCTACACTCAGTACACGGAAAACATGGCACCCCCATGTAGGCTGTCATATATGCTAATGATCATATTTTCTGTAACTTAAATAGTTGCACAGTTTTGCACACTTGGTGTGTAATGCTAAATTCTATCATATGAATTAAGTTGTTATAAATATGAATTTATTTATCTTGCATTACTTACACAAAAAAAATGTAAATTTTTATCTGTAACTAGAAATTACAGACTTACCCAGGTACACTGGAGGCCTACACATAATACACAATTCTAATTAACTGATTATGAATATTTAGTCTACAGTGTATATTCTCATTATTCTGGTTTTGTTGTACTAAATACATGAATTATTTTTACAAGCAAATTCAGTGCGGGCTTGGGAATCTGTCCTTATTGTAGGTTCATATTAAATGAAACAGAATGTTTACAAAAAAACAGTCACACATACACATGTATCAAAACAAGTTGTTTAAAATGCACTTTTGTTTGAATTATTGTGATACAATGTACAATTTTATTTACCGTGAAGTGTTGTGATCAGAAATAATAAAGTCAAGATGATATTAATTTACCAAACACTTTTGTTTTCTTTTAATTTGAACTGTTTGAAGTACCGGTATTGTGACTGGAAATAATAAAGTCACAAATGCCAAACACTTTTGTTAGTTTTTTAATTGTTTGCTTTACCAATTTTTCTTCTTCTTTGGTGGTGGGTGAATGCATGTTTTAGTGGCAAACTCTCTATTAAAGGCCACTCATGTTGGCTCCCTCTAGAAGGAAATGTGTGCTGTAGGACCTGTCTATTGAGGCTACCTGTCTTCAGTGGCCAGTTTTTGTGTTACCCAAGGTGGCCTTTAAAGACAGGTTTCAATGTATAATGTAACATGATATTTATTGCACATCATATACATGTACACTGTATATAAACCAACATGATATTTATTGCTTATCATATGTATACATACAAATGTAAGTAACACAATATTTATTGCATACACTGAACATGTAGATGTAACATGATATTTATTTGATCTTATGTGATCTTAAGTGATTTATGTGATCTTATTCACTGTATTTCTGCATTTCTTACATGCCCATGAAGGGGTCATTAAAGAAATAAAAATCATTGTCATTGTCATTCAGAATTTAAGGTGGGGAATTGATCTTTCATCCCTAACCTAGACCTGCCCAGCTATTAAAATATTTGAGGATTCCCTGCATTACATTGTCAATATTATGGAGAAGTAAAATAACACAGTCAGAGTTTATGGGGCTAATGATAATGAACCTTTATCATAGGCTGATAAGACAATCCAGACTATTGAGAATAAGTAGGTCCATGGTCTAAACCATCAAAGAATTAGAATGGTCCCATTACACTGTCTGCACTTAGGATTGAAATCTTACAAAGAAGGAAACTTAAGTAATCTAGGAGTTACTTAAACAAAGATTGATCCAACTTTAGGACCATCAAAATATTTGTAATGTTGTCATTAAAATGTATGAACTGTAATAAGGACAAAGCTCAAATATTATCAATAATTGTGGAGTTACTATAAATAGGAGTGGTCTGACATTGGCTACATCAACAAATTCATATTCCTATTAAACATCTAAACTCAATTCAGGACAAAGCCAAAAAGCTTACTTTTCTGAAGTCCTTCTTGCATAAATTAGATTATAAGTGTGGATAATGGGTTCTCTAAAAGTCTTAATAAAATGATTACTATAATATTTTACAACCAATGTTAAATGCTAAGAGAAAGAAAGGCATCAACGGATTAGATTCTTCTTTTAGAAAGATATGAGCTAAATATTGGTTGCTATTTATTAAGTTCATAATAGTGTCTAAAAAAACTGTCTATAACTCTACAAGTCTACATGTATCATTTAAATGATTATGTAAAATTGGGACGTAAAACACCCTGCCTATTTCCATTTGCAACCTATTTATTCTTTTCTTTTCTTTTCTGAAATGAAAGAAATCCAATGGTAATAAGCTAATAATCATCTTTCATATGTAACCCTGTCAAGGTATATATATATTTTCTCTTTCTCTTTTATTTTCCATAATGTAAGTGTACTTGGCAAATAAACTTAATCAATCAATAACAAAAAATCATCCATGTAAAATACTCTCTCAACACTTTGTAAACATTGGTAAACTTGTTAAGCAAAGTCTAGATTCATGTCATTAAATGATGGAAAAGGGGTTGAAACATTCAAAGTTGAAGGCTTATTATCGGCTCCAGACCATGACTACTGTTTCAACTGCCATGCCAACCAGGCTGAATCACCCATCATAACCACAGAACACCCTAATCCAACTAACCCAAATGTTTACCACCCAATTAGATCCATGTTTATCTTAATCCCTTACCCTGCTCTCTCACTCCCCTCTCTCTTATTTTTACTCTCTTTCTTTCTCACTTTCTTTTTCCTTCTCTCTTTATCCCTCGCTCTCTCTGTTTTTCATTCCCCCCTCTACCTCCTTTTTTGTATCCCCCCCTTTCTCTCTCTCTTTCTTTCAATCTCTCTCTCTCATCCAACCATTTCTCTCCCTCCCTCAGATATAGGGCTTTTAGAATGTTTACTGGTGGTTTACCGTACCCTCTCTCTCTCTCTTTACTCAGAGGCTCTTCATGTGCATATGGTGTGACACATCACTTTTCACATAATGACCTTTAATATTTACTTAACTGGGGACATAGACAAAGATAATCTTCTGCCTTTAGTCCATAAATACCTTTTTTAAACCTTTTTTTAAAGGATGCCTTTGAACTTGATATCCTTTTACGATATATTATTTTTCACAAACAAAACACTTCTTAACTTTAAATTAGCATGCTTTTAGGATTTGCTTGTTTTGTTTTTCTTGGTTTGTTTTGGCCATACTTTTGATCTATATTGTTCAGTCAATAAAACTGATTAAAGAAATGAACCACTTTTAAAGCAATACCAATTATAAATATTTTTCCAATAAATTATGAAATCGTGGGCAATAATGTCATGTAAATCTTCATTTTCATAACTTAAAACTCATTTTGTACAGCCTCCTGAATATAATAGAAAGTTAGAAACAAACCATGATATTGGATTTATAATTTCTACAAGTTGATGTGTGCCATACAGTGTATCTTCGTAAATCAACCAACAACCAAAAAGCAGGTCAGCATACATCAGGATTATTGAATTATCACTCCAGTGTCACTTTCCTACTTCAATAATTGATAGGATACTGGTGGGATAAGCCCACCCCCCCCCCCCTCACCAAGTACCTGTTACAGAAGATCTCTCCACACCCCTATAACCCATTTGCTACCCCTCCCCTACTTCAACTTAGTAATTTAGAATTTTAGATAATCCTTTGGGGTCACAGATTTGCTCTAAAAATGGGTATAAATACATACCATCACTTTCTTCCTTGTACAAACATTTGTATACATCTGAAGTATTAAAAATTGACTGATATTTATAAGTAGGGCCTATATGCTATATTTGGATAGAAGATCATTTAGATTCCCTGTTTAAAATGTTATGTCACTATTTATACTGATATGTTATATTCATAACATGTATCTATTATATTTTAGTATTTATAATATTCATATCTTATGAAACATCATATGCATGCATGTCTTTAACAATCTATTGATATTTATTTGTTATAATAATATATAATATTTAATATATTTTCATGACCTATACGTTTACAGATTTACAGCAACATGCGCATGAATAGGGGGAGATGTGAGTTGGTCTAGCCATACGTTCACTTGGTCAGTTCTCTGTCTTCGCCTACTAACTGACTAAAGGTATTACAGCAGGTCCCCTGACGTAAATAATAATATATGATTAATACATGTCTATTAAAACCCAAATTATGCTCAAACACCTGTACAATAATGTATTTGTATTTTATATTCTCTCTGAATTACTTCACCATTTGCTTTAAAAAAAGATATAAAGAATGGAATATATTATATTCATAAATACATCATCATATTATGTATGACAGGAAACATAAATACAGTTTTAAAATTCATTTTACAAAATACTAATATTATACAAACCTTTTTATTATCCAGTGGTTTAAACTCGAAATTGGCTATGCCAGCCCTGACCCGGTTTTTGACACCTCTCACTGTACCCTTCACACTCTTGATATCGACACCATCGCCACTCGCCAGCCCTCGGCGACCCACAAACCTCAAAGTTCTGTTCTCGTCCTCTGGCGTCTTTTTCGGCGATTTCAAATTCTCGTTCACATGAAATTGCATCTGAGACTGATATTCGTTGTTATTCTCACGGCTGTTGTTGGTGTTGATTGTCATATTTTTCGGCTTCTTTTCATGGGCAGCGAACGCCTCTGGTACGTGCAACTGCATCGGAAAACCACGGCAGAGGTGGTCTGTAAAAGACGAAGAAGATGTAGACATTGAAGATGAAGATGGCGAGCTCGGTTCGTCCGATGAGACTTTCATTTGCTGAAAATAAGTGTCCAAATCCTCCTGACTCTCGATGTAATATAATCCGGACTCGCTGATGGGAATCAACTTTTTAGATCCTTTACCCCTGGGTGTAGAAGGCGATGCCATCGCGACCGGAAGATGGAAACATAAAACGTATACTAAAACAAGTAAAACCACTTGTTACGACCACTGTAGTTATAAACCGGTACACCATATAAAATGCACTCTTACACGGCGACGCCACAACAGTAACTAATGCATGCAGCGAATACGACAGTTGGCGTTTACATTGTGCTCTGTGTTGTCGAATGCTAAGATTCGGATGGATGCATACCGCCAGGGGGCGTTGTGAAGATT